>JAHDVF020001321.1:0-131472 GCA_022606425.2 Lepidostoma basale
GAATGAAGAAAGAATAAGAAAAAAAATTATGAGGTAACAATGTAAATGGAACCAGAAATAGATGAAGACCGAGGAAAACGTGGCACGATCAAATAAATCAAATATTGAATGTCGGCCATTTGAGGAGTCAGAGAAATCGACGCACGTGCATGACACCATGTATGAATGTTGAGGAAGCAAGAGAAATATGTCAGGAAAGAAAAGTGTGGCAGTCCATTCTTTCTGCCTACCCCTTCGAGGAGATGGCGTGATGGTTAGTTAGTTAGTTTAGAAAAAAACTAAACAAAATATAATTATATTTTATATATTGTTTCTTGAACAATGTTGTAAAACTACAAATTAAATAATTAATACGAATGAAAACGTCAGTTTTCTAGAAGTGTTATTATATTTTATGGGGAATGACATGTTTCGCCCTTCTAAGGCATTATCAAATATTGTGACATTTGATAATGCCTTAGAAGGGCGAAACATGTCATTCCCATTAAATATAATAAATATTCTAGAAGACTGACGTTTTCATTCGTATTATTATATAATATTATATTTTATATTCAAACATTCAAATAAACAAACATGTAAATTGAATAATCACAAATTGGTGTTAATGTTCAATTGAAATAATCACAAAAATAAAGTCCATTAAAACTTCTTATGTTTTTAATTTTAGATAATCTTAAGGCATTAACACTGGAATTCCATAATGACGAATTTAAATTAATGAAAACACTATTTTTTTCACTTTCAAAAGTGGAAAAAACAGTGTTTTGATTCATAAAAACTCCTAATGTTGTTTTTTGATTTTTCTTAGAAAAACATTTGAGGGTATGACTGATATTTATTATGATACTATATATTATTAAAATTCAAAGGAATTCGTTTATTGTAATTATGTTAAATATCTAGTATTCCGGCTAATGGTATCTGGAAGTTTCCATTTTTTAAATTAAATTGGTGTTGATATTGTTTGGAATTAAAAATACTTTAAATCGATTTATTTTCCTAATTTCAACATAGTAATAATTTTCAACTCAGCTTATGAGCTTATACTTTATGAACTTATACACCGTGCGCTCCGCTGACTTAAACCCAGGAACCAATCAGTTAGCTTTCTATAACCAATTAAGCAGGTATTACTCATACTATTGCAAATATTCTCCCTGTAGTGAATTAAATATAACACCAATATTTTAGTTTTATTATTCCTTTGTACAATTATGAGAAATTTGATACTAACAATAAGTTATTTTTAATGTTTTAATCCTAGGAATTAGTTTGCGGTAAGTCTATTAATATCTTTGCTGGTTATTGGGATTCCATTTTACCAAAGGGAATAAAATGTTTGGCTTTACAACGCCACTATAAATAGTCAAGAAAACAAACATAATTATGGTTATTATATCTTTAATTAAAGGCTAATTCATAATTTTTTTTGTTTTGTATTCGTATTTTTTAAACTAGACAAATGATAACACTTATTTGAAATAGAAATTAAACATTAACGCGGTCTCCTCGGAGATCGACGTCATTCATGTTAGTGAAAGTACGTTCAGGGGGCAAATACTATTGACTTTAGAAAGTATCTTATCTTCCTAATGTCGGACCATCTCTAATGCGTTCCTGGTACTTTGTTGTAATATTTTTATGATATTTTACCTCTACTTAATAGATGCCTTAAACATTTTCCTGTTTGTAATGTCTATTAATTTAATAAACTGATTTGATTTGATTGATTTGATTAACGTAAATTATCACTCATTATTATTCTTCTTTCTTTTAGTTTAGGTCGTATGACCTGTTTGTGATGGTGAATTGTCCTGGGATGATAATGTCCAGCCATCTCTCCATCTTTTTGGCGGCCTTCCTGGTAGTCTCTTGCTGCTGGAAACATCTTTAACAATTTTTGCGATTCTTGTATTCTCCATGCGGTCCACGTGGTCTCTCGCAAAGTACATCCTGCTTCTTCCCCATCTTACTATGTCCTCAACCCCACAGACAGACCTTATCGTTTCATTTCTAATCCGATCTCTGAGGGTTTTGTCTGCGTTTTTAGTACTATTGTTGTCGGCTCTGACCTCTATTCCATATGTCATGATTAGGCGGACGCTTGTCTTGTATATAAAGTTATTGTACTCCGAATTGCTTTTAGTAAAATTTTCAGTAGTTATATCCGGAACCTTTATTTCTTTTTTTTTTCAAGTTGTAAAATACGGAATAAGTTATTAAATATTGTAATAAATAGACTAAATTTTAACTTCTAATTTAATTTATAGTAAAAAAAATCGAAGCAACCATCATTATTATATCAAAATAATTTATTTTGTTTTAGAAACAAAAATAATGTTTCAAAATTTTATTACGATTTATTTACTTTACATAAAATACTTCATATTATGTTTCGTTGATTATACTCTAGAAGGCGAAACATCCACTTTCTCATAATATGATATAATTGCTAGAAAATGTAAATTCTCCTTAATATTGATAATACGAAAACCAATGACACAAGATCTGTCCGAATTAAATATAACTGACTAACTAACTAACTAACTAACTAACTAACTAACTAACTAACTAACCAACTAACTAACTAACTAACTAACTAACCATCACGCCGTCTCCTCGAAGGGGTAGGCAGAAAGAATATACTCCTGCACTTTTCTTTCCTGACATATTTCTCTCGCTTCCTCAACATTCATACATCGTGTCATACACGTGGGCGACATTCAATTTCCATTTCTGTCTTCCTCCATTTCTGGTTCCATTTACATCGTTAACATATATTTTTTTACCATTTTTTCTTCATTATCTCTTTCCATATGTCTAAACCATCTTAATGATCCTTTCATTATTTTGTTCGTAACACCATCGACATTCGACAATCTATCAAACACACACATTCGTCTAAGAGATCTCATTTATACTGCATTTAAAAAAAATTTTTACGCTATTTTGATTTTATTCTGTTGTTATTAGTTTTCATTTTTCAAATAATATTTTATTCAGAACGGCCTATTTTGAACTCCTTACATTTGAAATTAACGGATTTTATAATAAAGGTTTTCGTTGTGTTCAAAATACTTGTACAGTTTTTTCTATATACTGTGGTGTTGCCGTTAATGTATGTATAATTTCCTTTGATAACATTTTTAATAATTATAACAGCTTTCTAACCACGAGTGGCCAAATATTTAGTTAACACGCCACTTAAACGTACTATAATCGAGATAAAACAGCTGCTCAAATTGCTATATCAGTTTGCGGGCCCGCAATCAGGGTTGCCACATAAGTTTTTTTATTGATTAATTTAAATGAAGTCCAAATTAAATTATTTCTAATCGAGTAAACTTGTATCAATAGCATTTTTCTTAGACTTGTCGTAGACTAGTTATTGCAGGATTCTCCTTCTGTGATGCTGAACTCAAGCTATCTTTCCATCGTTTTGGAGTTCTCCCTGGTGAACGCCGTCCATCTGATATTTTGGTATGAGTCATATATGTTATTATTTTGAGAATCATTATCTGGTCTTTGTGGTACCAGTACCGTAGACGTTATCACCTTGAACCTCGCAGACTTCTCGGATTGCCGTATTCCTTACAAGATCACGCAGTCTTCATAGCAATAGCACGTAGTTTCCTCATTACCGTATTCCTCAGTATATTTTTGGTCTTAGAAGTATCCGCCCTCGCCTCAGTATGTGAGGATGGGTCGCACACAGGTCTTATAGATTCGTACCTTGCTCTCTGTTTTCATGTATCTATTTCTACTTCTTTGTCTTAGAGCTTATCAGTACACTGCCAAGATATCTGAACTAGATTACTTGTCCAATTGGCTCATCACGTACTGAGATTTTGCACTCTATTGGATCTTTGGAGAACGTCATACACTTTGTTTTTGATATAGTGATAATCATGTTGTACTTTGATCGGGATTCAGCAAACTTTGTGAGAATTTGTTTCGTCAACGTCGTCACCATAGCAGATAATTATTACCCCTTCCTTACCAAGTGTGTACCCCAAATGAGAGATGCAATCTCTGCAATGATTAAACCATTAAACAATTAAAGATAAATGGGTCAAGGCTAACGCCTTGCGTAATGCCAACATGTCAATTGTGTTTTTACTATTTTAAGTTTATTGTTTACCTTGAAGGAAAGAGATCCCCAAAGATCTGGTTAAAATATTATAATCTATACATATATATATATATATATAGCAGCAGCAGCAAGAGCATAGTTGCTATATATATTAAGGTTGGTTGTTGGCTATATATATATATATATATATATATATGTTGTTGTTGTTGTTATATTATTATTATTACACATACATGTTGCTGTTGTCATTGTTATTGCCATATTATTACATACATCATTACATTATTATTATTATTACAGTTAATATGAGCTGTTGTTATTGTTGTTGATTATTGACACATACACACATTATTGGCCACACACATTACATTGGTTATACACATTGCTGGTTATTATTACACATTACATTGCTGTCATTGCCATTACATTACTCCATATTATTATTACATATGACATATTACACACACACACACACACACACACATTACCACATTACATGCCATATTACACATACATACACACACATACATACACACCATACACACACATACACTGTCATTACATTGCCAGCCACATATTGTTACATATTGGCTGGACACATTACATTATATATATATATATATATACATTAGTATGTTACACATATATATATATATATATATATATATATATATATATATATAGTATATATATATAGTTATATATATATATATATATATATATATATATATATATATATATATATATATATATAGATCCCCAGAGTATTCTGAGTAAACTTCAATTAAGGTATTAATACCAAACAAACTTTTGTCGAAACAATGTCATTTCTATAATTTAAAGCTTCTTTAATCAGCAGATATCAAAACCGTCTTAAATAGCACCAAAATTTGCGATTTGGATAATTTACATATTAAAAGTTTTAAAAATCCATTAAAAAGTCTAGTAAAATTGAAACGACCAAGTGGTGCCGAAAAATGCTTGGGTCCTCATTATGTTCAAATCTGAACACGATACGATTTTTTCTTCATTTTAATAAGCAATTTAATTAAGAGAAAAATATAGGTCGATGAGGAGGAGGCTTATCCCCTGGCTCCATAAGGGACATAAACATCAACATAAGGGACTGGTCTGGCTTGAGGATTGTTGAAGAGCTGTATCGTGCTGCCAGGGACAGAGACGCCTCTCTCGTGTGATAGATAATCAACATGCGTCGGTGAGACCTAAAATTACACCTCAATAAAATCAATAAAATTATTACCTATTTATTGTTTCTTAAACAATGATGTAAAACTTCATATTAAATAATTAATACGAATGAAAACGTCAGCTTTCTAGAAGTTTTATTATATTTTATGGGAATGACATGTTTCGCCCTTCTAAGGCTTTATCAAATGTATTATTGTTGTTGTATGGATACATTTATATTATGTAAACACAAATAAAGATGTAAACTTGTTAACACTGTTGTGTAGCCTAAAATGAAAATTCTCTGAATCAAATAAAACAATTTTTCGGCAGTAATCGATTCCAGGAATATTTTTTATTTATTTATATTGAGTTTAACAAAGGGGAGTTAGTTAGAAAGTTTCAATCCTGGGATTCGTTTGCAGCAATTTCTTCTATTCTTCTCTTCCATTCTTCCCTGTCTTGTGCGGCTCTTTTGAAATCTGCATATGATGAGCAGCGCACGTCCACCAACCGGTCCTCCAGGTACTCTCGGCGTGGGCATCCCCTAGAGTGTGTCCCCTCGGTCATACCCTCCATTATGGCATGCAAGAGACCTTCTTGACGTATTACATGGCCGATCCATCTTGCACGCCTTTCGGACAAGGTCCTTAGCAGGTGCCTTCCTCCTTCGATTTCTTGAAGAATTTCCTCATTCGTGATGTGGTCTCTCCGGGAAATTCCTTATAGTCTTCTATAGGACCACACCTCAAAGCCTCTAGTCTTTGCTTATCTCTTTCGGATAGGCACCATGTCTCGCAGCCGTACATCAAGATACTCCATACATAGGTCTTGATGAGGAGTATTCTCAGTTTTAGGTCTATATTATTTGTTTCTATTATTTTCGACCTTTTATTAAATGCAAGCCTAGCCTGATGTATACGGCTGTCGACCTCGCTCTTAGACCGACCGTCCCATGTTATTTTGCTTCCGAGGTAGACAAACTCCTTGGTGTTCTTCAGTGGAACTCCTGACATCACTACTCTCATCTGATGTAGCGTTCGGCCTACAGTCAGCAGCTTTGTTTTGTCTTTATTCAAAGGGGAGTAAGCAAACAGTAATTGGTCATTAAGAACTACTTGGTCAGGGGTGTTGAATTTTAGCCTATTTATTTATAAAATTTAAAATTTATCTAGTTTTTGGCTTTTTGGGCATGTACGTAAAATTTTAACGTTTTCGAATGGATTAAATGTGTGGTTATATTCTATTAGAAAATGTATGTATATAAAGGACTAAGTTTACTTTTTGTGTGTATTCTAAACACAGCTATTTATTTATTTTAAACAAATAAATTATATTTAAAAAAAATTAATTGTTGATCTTGAATAGTGGATGCCCTGATACTATGTATAGATATACTTACCTATGTATAGATTGGAAACCGGCGGGAATTTGTTTCTGCTTCGCTCACCCTTGGCATTGTTCGCTCTTCATGTCGGTCAACATGTCAAGATCAAAGCGAAGGGACATTCTAGCCGCTACAATATAAATTCACTAATCGATGTTTATCGTCCGTTATGTCAAATAATACTTACCGAAATTTACAGCCGCAAATCACAACAAAAGATTTTCATGGCAAAGGTAAAATAATAATACAATCCGTAAAATAACATTTTATTCAATACATCATAGTATTGATACATTTATATTATGTTAACACAGATAAAAATGTTAACTTGTTAACACTGTTGATAAAATTAACTGTACCCTCAAATGAAAATTCGTATTAATGAATGTATTTTGAAACAGATTTGAGATTTTAGGGTTAAAGCATGTTTATGATAAGTTCAAAAAAGTTTTGTGAAAATACAATGTTTTCAAATGGTTATTTAAATGTGAATTCATAACACAAAGTGATGGCGAATATAGGAGAAATATGTAAATACCGTCATACACGAGTCTCGTTTTATTTTTCTTAAAATACATGAGTGAACATGTATTAAAAAATAACTTCAATTGTCGATAAAAATATTTAATAAGAATTAGGTATATAATATTTAAAATAAATATTAAAAACATTTATAAACAGCACTTTGGTTTGTCTGGAGATAAACAGATAATGATTTTTTTTTCTCAATCACTTAACTGCTCGTCCCAATTAGATATAGCAGTTTTTGAGTCAAAAACATGTTTTTGATTTTTTTACTATACTTAGTTTTGACTATATATACACAGACTAACATTTTAACTATCCAAAATTAAATTAGACAGTTTTAAGACGTTCTTATAAACACCAACTTCAATGATGATAGGTAATGATTATGATAGATACACCTTCGTTGGTGATAGGTAGTAAATCATTTCAATTGTAACCTCAATCAACGTATAATCAATCAATGTACGCACTAACATACATATAAATTAATAATATCCGAAAATATGTTATGATGCATTTACCTATCTATCGAGCGTGTTATAATTTTTAAAAATAAGTTTCGGTCTGTGTTTGATGTTAGAGAACTGACAAGTGAGGTTGGGACAAAGCAGAAGACGCTTCTGGAGACTAGCTTCTTAGACTACTACCTGAATGATGAAAACAATGACTATTTTGAGCTCATATGAAGGTAATGTACCTTCAAATAGGTATATTAAAAAAAATCAATATAAATAGTTAACGTAAAAATTCATAAATAAATAAACAATTCAAACTTCAGATATTCCAGACAGGCTATCATAATCGTATGGTGGATCTGGAAGTACCGGTCTTTTGGGAGGCAAAGGAGGAGGGGTGGGGAGAACTGGAATTGGCATGGAAGACCCCCCACCAACGCCCCCTGATCTTAAGCCTCCAGGTGCCACGACCCCTGGTGAATTCCCCGATCTTAGAGGACTTCCAGAGTCCCCTGGGCTACCTCTCAATCTTTCCAACCTCCAGTGCAGTAATTGAACAGCGGTTGGCTCGACAGCTGATACGTAACTAGCAGCCACACTTCTACTGCTCAAGATACTAGTCTCCGAAGCACTTCTTCTAAAATTGCTTCTCTTGTTTGGTACCCCTTTCTTAGGCGGTCGCCTCTCTTCCTTCTTTTTGGTATCGCAGACTTCGAAATTTGGTGGCATCACAATTGCCTCAGCAGCTCTGTGTTTCACCATCACGATTCGTTTACTACCTCTGAGTAAAGACGGGTTTCTTCTAATGAGAAGATAAATTAGAAGTGCTCCTGCAAACACGCACATTAGCAGTGCTCCAGACACGATCCCGATAATGAGTGCTTTATCTTCGTTGTTTAACCAGGATTGTAGTCCCCACGTTGCGGTGGTCGCATGAGCTCGGCAGTCCAATGGGGACACTTTAGTATTTCCATCTTTTAACAAACAAAAAGTGTACGTCTCTCCGGGGATAAGATTGTCTACGTTCATTTCACACGATAGGTGTGTCAAACATCCTATTGCGGTTGATGGTTCTATCACACCATAGAAGTCTAAGTGTCCAATAAACCAAATTAATATATCTGTATCTTTCAAAGCTGATCTAATAAAAAGATACACTTGACCACTTTCAGCATCTACAACCGAAAAGTTTAAGCTCTGTTGACTAAGAATGAGTCCCATAGTCGACAAAAGTTTTCTTCTGTTTCTTCCTCCTCTATCATTAAAAGATAAATTCCCTCTTGCTTTGCAAGTTATTTGGACGAAACCATCTGTTGATATTGTTGGGGGAGTAGTTACTTCTGTTTCAGTTGTACTAGGAAACGTTGTAGTCTCTACTGTATGGCTTAGCGTGGTGCTAGTGCTTATTGACGGGCTGGTAATTGTTGTCTCTTCTGTCGAAATTGAAGTTATTTCAGATTCTGTGGTGATTTTAGAAGTAGTCGTCGTTAAAGGTGAAGTGGTTATGGATGGTGTTGCTTCAATATCCGTAAAACTCGTAGTTGTTTTGTCAGGAATCGTTGCTGGGGTTGTAAAAAGCTCAGTTGTTTTTGAAGAAGATGATAGAATAGTAGAAGAGGAACTACTTGAAGAAGGAATCGTCGGTGAGCGAGTTGTAGATGGTGTAACTGCAGTACTGTCAGTTGTTTCAGGACAAAGAATAACATCTCTAATCCTTTTAAATTCATGTTCTCTGGGAGAACTACAAACTGGTTCATCTTGTGTGTAATTCTGTAGAATGGATTCCTTTATCCATTGCAATTCACAGTTGCAGTTCCAAAGGTTACCGCTCAAGAACATTTTTGGAAGTTCCATGTATTGATAGAACACATTTCGCGACAGAGTTCGTAAATTATTATCGTTAAGATGGATAAGCTGCAAAACTTGCATATTAGCAAAGGCGTTTGCTTCAATCGTCTCAATACCATTCGAGTAAATATAAAGCGATCTAGTGAAACGCATCCCATAGAAATATTCTGAAGTGATGACATCCATTGGTGTAACGCGATAAATTTGAAGTATCTGGGCATTTTGAACATCCAAGTTTCCCGTGATTTGTCTTAGATCAATTGTAGACTCTTGAATCTCTAAATTACCTATGGTGGTCGAAAATGGTTTGAACACGTCTTTTTCAATATTTTCAATATTTGAATTTAAAATCGTCAAAAATATTAATGTTCTCAATCCTGCAAAACTTCCTGCCACTATATTTTTCAAGTTGAAATAGGATATTTTTAGGTTTTGCAACTTGCTGAAAGCATTATCGTTGAAGGCTTGCGGTTCAATGTACTCTACTACACCCGTTATAGATAGTTTTTTGATGAAAAAGGAAACGTTTTGTATCCAGCCGACACTTATGGCATTGTTGAGTAATATTGTGTCTATAAGGGTGAGGTCCAGGAGGCTTTGGGTACAAGTATTGAAGAACAAAATCTGAAAATAAAATAAAATTATGTTAATTAAATGAATGATATAACGTTTAAATATTTATTTTGGCTTCTATGTCTGAAACATGTTGGTATTTTAATTAGATTTTTTTTAAATAAAGTTAAGTGTTTAATACAAAATTATAAACTATGTTTTGAATGTATACAAATACTTGTATACAAATACTGGATTTTACCCATTGCGGGTAATTTTTTTTTTTATAAGGATTAATTGTATCTCAATAGAGACGAAGATGTAAATTGTTTTTTGGAAACAGAATATGGTAGTCGAGGCGTTTACAGGACTTATGACCTGTCATTGGTTGGGTTAAGCGATCACTTTTTGTTAACAACATTCATTCCTTTTTTTTAATTCACCCACTCCGCCCTTCTTACGACCACCACGTCTGACAAATTTTTTTGAAAGATGTATATATGTTTACTATGTTAAGACACTTCACATTTTTAGGTCAATCTACACTAGCGCCATCTATTAAGATTATTTGTAAGTAATTATCAGTTAGGAGATTTTTAGAAAGCATTGTCATCAATGAACATAAGTACCCTTGTTTACTAATTTACTATTTGTATCATAGTATTATGGTTCTGGTGATAAATTGAGTCAACATATAGAATTAATACATCTGAACACCATAAATTTAAATATTAATATTTTTATATATTCATGAAGCAATATTCAGAAGATGAAACCATTTTATTATCCTTGTCGTCCTTTCCGTTCTTGTTTGAATATTCTTGATTTTATTTTATATTTTATTTAAAATGTGAAGTCCGTTTAACCGAATAGAAACTTTTGATTTATTGTCGCGTGAACAATGGTGCGGCTAAAATTACTTAATACTGATAAAAACATACATACGTTTTGTATCAGTTTTTATAATATAATATTTTAAGGAGAACACAAGCTTTACCTTGCAACAGCATTATGAAATGTTCTATTATTATTGTGAAACGTCCAGTTAATATATAATATATTGTCCTATGAGCACTATCATAATAATTAGTAAGGCGAAACAGGATATAGAGTAATAAAACGTAAATTTTGTTCAATATTAAAAAAATATTATATAAATTATAATATAATATATTGCTAATGATTCACCTGGGATATCGCACTCATAAAGATGATGATGCTATGTGTAATATTACATTAAATTATAAAAATGCGCAAATGTTACCTCATAAATATTATCCAACGTTTCACTTAAGAAGTCACCCACAGTATTATTGAACTCGTTGCATAGGATGCTGCAGTCGTTTGTCTCCTTTGAACACCCATCTCTCGAGTAATAACTGAAGTTGCTTCTGTTGCCGGTTGTAATTTCCTGACCGCTGTCCTCCTGGTACTCCTGCAGTGCGAAGTACAGCATCAGCGAGAATATGATGGAGAAGCCGAGGACACAAACCACCCCCGATAAGTAGTGATTCCATCGGCCAGGGGGTGGTCTTGGAAACTTTAGCCTGGAAACATCGATTGTCTGATAAAACTGTTTTAAATTTTAAATACATTTTTAAAGATTTATACTAAGATTGATATCAGTGACGGTACTTCCATAGAAGCCCAGAAGCCTGGCTTGCGTAATGAATAAAAACCCCAAAATCTAAGTAATCATGCCCCCGCATAAACCAACAACCCACTAAATCACTTTTCAATAATGTTCCCATCAGACGTAAGAGGAATAGCCACAAGAGCTGAACCTCTGTAAGCCATAAGAGGTTTTTATTCAAAATTTCTTACGCAAGCCGGGCTTCTGGGTTTCTATGGGAGTACCGCCACTGATTGACATTGTTTTGACTGAAACACTATTTATTTATTAAAAAAAAGACTAGCGTCAAGGATTTTAATCAATGGTTTTATAATTTATTTTGGAATTTTTAAAATGAGCAGAAAATAGATCATAATTATGAAGAAGCAATTTGGTCGTGTCTAGGCTTGAACCCAAGTTCCCTCGGTCAGGAGTCAAATATTCTGTGTCCTAAGCGACCATCCGATTTTTCGATTTTCCAAAATTACTTCTCAACTATTTTTATTTTGAAATGTCGCAATATGCATTATATTTTTTTTTATTAATTTCTATGATAATTTCAAAATTACTACTTTTTAATATTTTAAATTCTAGTGAAACAATTTTTTATTGTAAGTTTTCGTGATATTTTCATACTATGTATGTAGATCGTTTTTGCATTAATAAATAATAAAATTTAAATAAATAGATGATATTATTACTGAATAATTTCATAAGCTGAAATGATTATGATTACAAACGTATACATATATAAATTAAGTATTAACTGTTTTTAATGATGTAAATGGAACTAGAAATAGAGGAAGACCGAGGAAAACGTGGCACGGTCAAATAAATCAAATATTGAATGTCGGCCATGCGAGGAGTCAGAGAAATCGACGCGCTTGCATGACATTGAGGAAGCGAGAGAAATATGCCAGGATGGAACAGTGTGGCAGTCCATTATTTCTGCCTACCCCTTCGGGGAGACGGCGTGATGTTTAGTTAGTTTTTTTTTTAATTTAATTTTATTTAGTTATAAAAACTACATTTCGCTGAACTACTCGTATAATAGTATTTTTTCATTTTTAATACAACACTTATGACATAATAGTTAAAACGTATAATGAAAACAAAAAGGCATAAAATACACATAGAAAAAAATTAACAAAAAAAAAAACTCAAAAAAAGTGACCGACCATACACGGTTACGGAATTTGTGAAGATAATTACAGTCCTTCATGATTTGCGGCAAGCTATTAAATTCTTTCAAACCCTTGTAAAATATATAATTTTTCGGATTCTATAATTTGAATTGTTTCTCGTTGGGTATCCATGTACGAATACTTCATAATTGTAAGCATCCTAGTCACACAAATATTTCGGTAGAAGACTACCCCTCAATTTATAAGCAAAAGTGAGCGTATTTAAAGTGACTTTCTGTCTGATTGATAACATTTTCAAATCGTCAAGCATCCACTCAATTCGTGCGCGTCTAGTAAAATTAAAGAAAATTTCTTATAGCCTTAAGGCATCATTCAAAATAATTTGAATGATTTGCATCTTTAGAGTATCGGTTTTATAATCAAATATAAGAACGGTGGAACAATAATTAGAGTGAGGGGCAACTATCTCAGTTGCATCAGCAATGGTGTAAAACTCCATATTAAATCGATAATTCATATATTCTAGTTTTCTACTGATTTCATCATTATGGTTTGATACGTTTTAACCTATTGGAGTAAAGGTATTATCAAATATAATTTTAAAGCGTAACCTATTTGTTTGTTTGTGTTTCTTTATACGTTTCACATTATTAAAGCATTGTAAGATTTTAATATTGTCCTTATAAGCAACATGTGTAAATATGGAAAACAACGGGAAACTACCACATTAAAAAGGCCCAAGAAGTAATATATAAAAGATGTTTGTTTGAGACTTTGCTGCAATTTTATGTCTAGGATTGAATCCTTTTTTTTAATATCTATTTATATTTGAAACTTTTATAATCATTTTAACATCATTCTAAAATGAACAAAAAATAGTAATTGGTTCATGCTAAAGTAACGGAAAGCAAGGATTTATATATTTATTATTTTAATGGGCAAAATCATTTTAGTAACAATAAATTAACTAAATAAATAACCTTGTTCATGTTTTTTTCTATATCTCTACTTAACAAATGATATATTTATATTTCTGTGGGAATACATTATTGATATGCATAGGGGTACCCAGGTTATTGAACAAACGCAGACTCAAAATTTTAAATAAATTATTATAAAATTTTCATTTCAGATAAACTTAAGGAATTCCAATTGACATTTTTTTATGAATTAAAACACTGCTTTTTCCACATTTATTTATTTCTAAATTTTACAAAACGAGAATATTTTGAGAATGCACTTTTGATGAAATAGAAAATATTTCGAAAGGGTACCCGGGTACCCGGTTGTTGACACAAGGGTTAATAGAATAAAGTTTAATACATCGGCGAGTGTAGAATAATCTAGTGACCGCATGCGAAGTGAACGTATAAACTTCGAGGGGTTGGTATATTAAGTTATTCAACGCCGCAATAAGTTGATGACTTGCTCATAAGCCATCGAGGCATTTGAACAAGTCATGAAATAATGTTTCTTGCTTAACTGTCGTATGCCGCACTACATACGTATAAAAGTAACACGTTTTATAAACTTCACATGCAGCAGAATTTAATACGGAGAAGTTCATAATTAAATTGCTTAGAAACTCCCGAGTACTGTTTTTGAAAGCGTAGATTTAAAAAGTTTTATGCATTATGTCACAGTCACATATAACGATGTTTCAAACTGTTTTATGAATGCATTATATACTTAATAATAGTAAACCCGACTGGTTTAACTTAATAACTTAACTTAATTAAATCCAAGTCAAACCTCTAAACAATCGTGTTTACTTATTATTAATTAATATGGAGTTTTACAAAACTACCTCAACCATCAATATGCATTATATACATTTATATGTTTTGGAGACTTTCAAAAGTAATTTATCCAACGGTAAACCACACTTCACTTTGATTAAAACGTTGATGCCATTATATATTCAAATGAAAAAAAAAAAATTCGTACACTTTACGAATTGAATAAAATCAAAATTAAAAACTTGATTTTGTACACTAAACTAATAAAGATATCTTAATATTTCTTCACACTTATTGTAGATAATAAATTTGTAATATTTGTTTCAAGCGTATCGTCGTAAGATGGCGATTAAGTCAAATATATATAAAACTTTCACGCATATTATTTACCATTCTTTTTGATCATTCTTGTTCAAAATCAACGTTTTTTGTTTAAACCACATTCCTTGAGCAACTTCATTGGCACTTCTTTAAACCAATATACTGATATAAATCAAACAGTTGAAAAATCTACTTGTAGTTTCCGTAATTACTTAAGAATTCAGAGTTCCCTTAACACCTGACATTGTCAAATGTTCCAGGGTCGAGGTGAGAGTGATAGTATATGCAAAAATGTACCAGCTTAGAGTATGCGAATTTTCTGAGTTACAATTATTGGATCCGTCGTGCCATATGTCAGGGATCAATATATAATCACGCACTGTTGTTCCAATACTATAATCTGCCTTATCTCTACAATTCGATCCATTAGCTCTCTATTGAGATAATGAACGGAATAAATATAAATTCGATGTTTAGTATTATGGGCTACAATAAATCACAGATTCTCATATCTGTCAATATCAAACGTTATTACACATTTTGTTTATTGCAGAAAAACAATATCTTTTGACTCCTTCACCTCTTTCATTCAGTAGGTTATAAATAAGAGCAAACATTCGGATAAAACAAAATGAAAGTTGATAAGTTTTTACACACGTCACATCAATGCAACGAACTAATATAATATTTCGCTAATAATAATGAAAATATACAATTTCCCCCCCTTCTTTTCGTTCTTATTTAATAATATAATATAATAAAAATATTATTGTAAATAACGCATTTTTCAATAAGTTATGAATTTGAGAATGAAAAATTATAATATAACTTTTAAATTTAAAAACTTATAACAATTTAAATATTCTTATTTTATTTTTCAAGGAACTTCAAAATTAATTTTAAGAGTTGATAGATGACTACCTTCGTGGCCGAGTGGTAGGTGCATTGACTGTCACCTCGAAGGTTCCGGGTGCGATTCCCGGCGAGGGCAGTGTGATTGTCACGCTGTCTTTGGTCTGGTGTGGAATTCACGTGACAATAAAATGGCGATAGATTAGCTATCAATCACATGTCACGAGAATCAATATGATAACTAAAATACTCTTTACTTCGATTTGGCCTATGCTGTCATGATGTAAAGAGTGATTCAACAAAATAATAATAATAATAGATTATTGTAACACCTGATGATGTCAACGTTGATGAATTAGCTGTCGCGATTTTTTTTTAATTTAACAGTTTATAATGTTGATGTATCATAGTGTTTCGTCCAAAATAATGGACTATTTTAAAAATTACAAATAAAATGAAGAAAAATCGTATTATAAAACAACAAAAAAAATGTTTATTTTGTTAAATGCTTTATCTTTACTAAGGGGGCAAATAAAGAAGCTTCCACGTATGGCATTACTTTTACTAGAAACAAGACACAAAGTCGGCAGAACCTTCCACCACAAAAGCAAGAGAATTTAAGGCCATCGAAACAAATCCGGTTTGGCATGGACACAAACTAAAAAAATATGCTATGGGTTTTTATTTTATTTGTGATTACAATTTTAACATTACAATTTGAATTCGTGATTCGATTTCTTCACTTAAAATATTTATTCAAATATACACTATTCACACTTCTGAATGATTTTTTAATTTTATTGTATTATCTTCTCTTCCAATCCAATCAGTTCTCCACACCTTCTGGAGTTCCTCAGGGTTCCATCCTAGGGCCGTTGTTATTTACAATTTTTATAAATGATATTACTAAAAATATCAAATATTCCAATATTTAAGATTTAAAAATATTTCGAGAAATTAAATCTGTCGACGATTGTTTTAAACTCCAAAAAGACATTCACAGCGTCATGGAATGGAGTAAAAGAAACAAATTGTATTTTAATATATCGAAGTGTTTCATCATGTCCTATACTAGGGCTCGCACGACGATCTATCACAGCTATACAATGGATGGTCTATCACTGGATAGGACTACGTCTTCGAAAGTTTTGGGAGTTACATTCGATCCTAAATTATCTTTCAGTCTTCATATTACTTCAGTAAGTAATAGCTCCCATAAGATTTTGGGATTTGTTCTTAGGAATGGGAAAGATTTTACCAATTCAAAAGTTCTGAAGTTATTGTATAACTCTTTGGTAAGAAGTCGGTTGGAATTTGGTACACTGGTGTGGGCACACATGAAAATAAATATTGCCTGTTGATTGAAAAGGTACAAAAAAAGTTCTTACGTTTTTTGTACCTCAAAGATAACGGTTATTACCCCTGGCTGTACCCAACTGATTTCTTGCTGGGTATGCTGGACTACCAATCATTGGAAATTAGACGAACTATCCATTTGGGTGTTCATTTTTTTCAACTGATTCGTGGTCGAATACATAACTCGGATATTTTGAATGACTTGACTTTGTTTGTCCCTGACAATTATCTGCGACAAAGGCAACATAGATTATTTCACCTGCCACTGTGTAGAACCAATTTACCTAAAGTTATGCCCGTGGGCAGGGCAATAATCCTTCTAAACCGCATCTCTTCGGATGTGGACATCTTACACGATAGTGAGGCTTCCCTCAGAAAACATCTATCTCTTAAATAATGTGTTGTTCTTCTTATTGTTTCTAATTATTTATTTGGTCTTTATTTTTTAATTATCTCGTGTTTTTTGTGTTTTTGTCTATTTTTAAATTTCTTTATTGTATTTACTGTTTAAAATAGTTTTTTTTACCTACCTGTATAGTCATAAGCGCTTTGGTTATATACTGTAATGTTTATGATTTAAAAATAAATTGAATTGAATCTTGTATTATCGGGACAAAGAAGTATAAATTTCAACAATAAAATGAGACGAAATAAATAATTAATACCAATAAAAACGTCTGTTTTCTAGAAGTTTTATTGTACGAGTAGTATATAAGGATGACATTTTTCGAATTTCAAAGCCATTCATTTGATAATTGCTCAATAAAGCGAAACATCCCATTTCCATAAACTAATGGATAATAAAACTTCTAGAAAATAATTTTTTATTTGTATTGGTTATTTTATTTCTAATTTTACATCATTTTCATGATAAGTTCTATATGATATGATATGCGGTGCGAATGATGGTATTATGAACAAAATAATGAAAAGATCATCAAGATAGTTGGGACACATGGAAAGAATGAATGAATAAAGAATGGCAAAAAAATGTGTTAACGATGTAAATGGAATTAGAAATAGAGGAAGATTGAGGAAAACAAATAGATATTGAATGTCGGCCACGTGAGGAGTCAGAGATATAAGCGCGTGCATGACACGATGTATGAATGTTGAGAAATATGTCATGAAAGAAAAGTGCGGGAGTCCCTTCTTTATGCTTACCCCTTCGGGGAGACAGATGCTAAGTTAGTTGGTTTTTTTATACTAAATGAAAAAGGCTGAATACATACTCTTACTTTCATCTTTGACATGTCGTCACCTGAGAGAAAGAGGGTTCCAACTAACAAAATTTCACATTTGGCTTTTTTTCTTGAAAAGGGTTCTTACTAACCTTATCTATACGTACAATAAAAAAAAATATGTAATAGTATCGTCATTTTGATGTTACGAAAATAATCAAGTTCCATCTGATCATTCAAAACACACGATTCACTGAAGAAGGATTCATTTAAACTTAGAACATTATTATTCCAACTGTTGCCAGACAAAATTTACACGTTTCTCAGTAAAAAAATCTCTGTAAATTGGAATAAAACCCTTTTATTCCAAGATACACACCCGAAACCAACAAAACTTTGACTTAATTTTTCTCAGCTTTTTACTTTTGTCAGTTGGAACCTTCTTACTCTCAGGTGACGATGTCGTAAAATCTTATGTAATTCGTCAAGATTACATCATCTTTTCTTCACCATTCACTGGTTAGTATCAACAGACATTTATCTCAAATAGAGTTTCTTAAGAAATTCTTTATATGGAAAAATATAAATGAATTACTCAAGCTACAAAGTAAATACAGGGATTCGAGGAATTTATGTATTTAAGGGTATGTTCACTATACTCACGTGAGTACATGGATATGCGAAGGTTTATCAGAAAAGTAATCTTACTTTTCCTGGCTGACGTCACTGCGTCAAGGATCATAGTGTAAAATATTGCGTTATGACTAATGTAATAAAAATGGGTGACATATATTGAATACAAAAAATCATATTGTTACATCATTTTGAATAACTTTTTGTAATTTTTTTATGAAAATTCATTACCATATAAAATCACACGTAGAAAAAATAATGGTGCATGTTATTAAAAATAAAAAAAATATACCACAATTTATAAATTTGTTTAAGTTAAATGCGCTTAAACATTTTGTTCCGGATGGTTCTCTTCGACAGCGTCACCGCAGACTGTTTTTTCTCCCAAAATGCAGAACCAACCTGCTTCTGGCGATGCCGGTGGGGAGACCAATCAAACTGATGAACTTGATCGCTACGGAGATCGACGTCTTTCATATAAGGTGAAAGTACGTTCAGAAGACAAATACTCTTGAGTTCCTTGTTTTTTTTTCCTATATTCAAATATATGCATTAAACTATAACATGTAAAATATAATTTTATATATTATATTATATAATTATGTAATTATGTTTTAAATGTTATGTTACCGTTATGGTATTTAACCTGTTCTCAATATATTCCTTAAACTTTAATATTCGTAGTAATATCTTTGAGAATTAAACTGATTTGATTTCATTTGAACACATTTTCCATCGTTAATTTGATTTTAAAATTTATGAAAATAGAAAACAAAATCTGATTTCTCCATTTATTCCCTTTGAAAGATCTCATAAAACTCACAACTTTTCAATTCCATTAGCAAACAAATCTTACTTATAATTTTCTTCTTCTTCTTCAAGTGCCCTTTCGGGTCCCCCCTACGTTGGCGATCACCTGGGCGAACCTGTTCCTGTCAGAACATCTCCTCCACACTCCCTCACGTTTGACAGTCAGGTCATGTTTATTGGACAGGTTTATTGGCGTAAATATTGTATTTGAGATAACCTCACAGGAAAAAATCCATAGGGGTTAAGTCAGGACTGTGTGGAGGCTAATTCATATCACCTCTATTGAGGATCAATTTGCCAGGAAAAATTTCACGAACTCGCGGCAGACACGTATTGGACGTGAGTGACGTTGCTCCGTCCTGCAGGAACCATTTTCTTTAGTTATAGCCAGGAAAGTTTTGCAATTCAGGCACCAAGAAGTCGTCTAACGTTTCCACAAAGCGCTCTGAATTCAAACATAAACTTTCTTTTGAGACACCTTGTATAGGGTGTTTTTTTAGAGGTTTGGTTTTTAAACTGGCAACATTGTTTCTACAGACTGTCAATTTGACAGTTGACAGTTGATTTGTAGTCAGTAAGTACGTTTTGCCGTTTCACCCAGTTGCTCAATAAAGGTGTCGAAAATTGGACTTCACGATTGCGCTTCATTCGAGCTAGCCGTGGCTCTCATATGCCCGAAATCATATTTTAACAATAATTATTAATAATTTATTGTAAATTTGTATACCTCTAAAAAACACCCTTTACATAACAATGTGTATAAGGGTATTTTTTTAGAGGTATACAATTTCAATATAGAAAAAAACACATTAAAATAATGTTAATATTGACCTATGATATTGGCTTTATTTAATAGATAATATTATGCCATTATTGTTTAAGTATGATTTCGGGTATATGAGCGCCACGGCTAGCTCGAATGAAGCGCAATCGTGAAGTCAAATTTTCGACGTCTTTATTGAGTAACTGGGTAAAATGGCAAAACGTACTGACTACAAATCAAATGTCAATTGTCAAATTGTCAGTCTGCAGAAACAGTTTTGCCAGTTTAAAAACCAAACCTTAAAAAAAACGAACGTTTATTGTTTTATCAACATGAAAAATGTCGATATGCGATGCGATCACGTTAACTGTTTGATTAATAATATTTGGACAAATGTGATTTTATGTAAAATAGTTTGATATAAATAAAATAATGTTTGAGGCTTTTGTGATTTTTTTATATTTTATTTAACTTAGATTATACATTATTACACAAAGATATTTATAATGAAAAGACAAGGTTATAAAGTGGTAACAACAACTAGAATATAATCCGAACAACATGTATTGCATGCCGCAGGTAACATTGATTCGACATGCTAAAGACAGCCATTTTTACACCAAGAAGTTATAGCAGCGATTAAGCTTTTGGTTTATTTTCTAATAGCTTATAAATATTCAATACATTCGAACATCGATTTATGCTATATGAACGTTTAAAGAGTGTAACCTCTTAATCTACGGTAAGATAATATGTATGTATTTAAAAAAAAAACATTTTACGTATCATAAACTAAAATTATTATATATACTGAAAACTTAAAGTAGGAGATTTATTGCAATACTAATAACAATGTAAATATCCAATGCAATCATTGCCATAT
Organism: Lepidostoma basale; assembly: GCA_022606425.2. Taxonomy (NCBI): domain Eukaryota; kingdom Metazoa; phylum Arthropoda; class Insecta; order Trichoptera; family Lepidostomatidae; genus Lepidostoma; species Lepidostoma basale. Next base: position 21,350 of record JAHDVF020001321.1, read on the forward strand.
TTTCGCAAGTTTCAAGTGTGTCGTCGACAATATTTAAAATTTCAGTAAAATTGATATGTATTGATATTTTTACGTGTTTTGATAATATTGATATGTTGCGACATTGCTTAGATGCTACGACCCTATTTCATGCAAACAATGTTGTATATTTTGAATATAAGAAGAAAAACTTTATCATATTTTGAATGGCTGCATAAAAATGCATATTTTAATATATTATAAGGCTCTTAAAACTACTTATTTTAATGCTAAATAATGACATGCATCGATTAGCGCTACTAAAATCACAATATTTTGACGAAAAATATTGCGCTAGAAGGCGGGTGGCGGGCGCACCCAGGTCGATATGTATAATATAATAATATAAAGAGCTTCACCCTACCGCCGCAAGAGCGCGGGATTGTGAAGACTCAAACCAAATCTGCTTAGCTGAATCTACCATTATTTGGTTCAAATCTTGGCTAGATAATTTTTGATTATAATTCATACATTTTTCAATCGCCTTTCCTTTCACGAAGCAGTAAATTAAAAATAAATAAACAATTAATTTATCTATCGCGGGCCAACGATTAATGACAAAATTCAGAACCACCATATGTTTTCTATACCATTATTGAATTTTTAAATTCTTATGTCAAATCTCTGCTATACATACGACATGGGAATTATCTTAATTTTTAAATATATATTAATTTCTAAATAAGTGAAATATTAATGTTCGCATGCATAAAAGTTATTTTAAAAATTCAATTAAAATTATCTGCAATATTCTGATGTGCCTAATTATTAAATATAAAGGACATAGAGGCCTACTCCAGAGTGATAGCCGACGTCGGGGGGACCTGACATGGCATTCAAAGAAGAAGAAGAAGAATTATTAAATGAATTTTGGTTAATAAATTTAGCTATTGAATTACTAAAATAAAACTGGTTGTTCAATCTTCTAGAAAAGAAATTTAATCTGAGATATTGAAAATCAAAATCAATTATTGATGAAATCTTTAAGAAATTTTTTATTTTATTTTATTTGCCCGTTCATCGCCACATGTTTGTAGAAAAAGCGCGCCGGTACGCCACGTATTTTCTCCCAAACTATCGAAAAATATCGATCCTTTTTGATTTGTTAATATTTTGAAATATTCATAGATGTCGTTGTGAGAAAATCGGAATTAATTTTGAAATACATCTTTCGAATATTGCGAAGCGCGCACAGCTGCGCTTGCGGCGATCATCGGGTTAAAGTAAAACTATTATTTTTTTAGAATGGTAGTGCAAGACATCGATAAGCTAGTACAAGTAACGTTAAATTCTAAACAGATCCTCCTTACTTCAAGAAATATTATAACGATGATAAGCTTACAATATTAACTTATATTAAATCCCGCTATTGATATGACTGCGATATATTATTCATATGATTTATACATAATACTAAAATAGGGTTTTGGTATACAAGTTAACAAATGGATGCATAAAATACATATAATGTAGGTTTTTCAAAAAATTACAATTGGTTATATAAAATATGTAGATATAACTCTAATGACTAATATTTAATATCAGACATACACGTGATATGTATCGACTCCCCCTGTATATATTGTGTATTTTCGCCATTTCATTTTGGTTAACGAGGGATATTTACTTTTTATTTAAACACCCTGTTTTTTTTACATGATTGTTCTCATTTGTCTTCTAAGTTAAGAATACTTTTGATAAATTTTGTCGAAAAATCCAAGTTTATAGCAAAAAGGCGATGACATTTTTCTAATCAACCTATTTGAAATGCATGCAGAATATGTTTCAAAAAGAAAATCAAATTTAATTTTTGTTTTACTTTGTTTGATTGCGAATCGCATGATGTTATAAATCGTTATTTTTAACACGGGTATTTAACAAATTCGAAGAATAATGAAATTTAATGTACGAGTATTATATTTAAATAAGATATTTGAAGAAAATAATACGTATGTTATAATCATTTTCAATTTCCATAGATGGTTTTGAGTATTTTTTGTTCCTGACACTTGATCAAATAATCTCCAAAACCATTCACAAAAGAAATTAAAATCGTTTGCTTCAAATATTGTTGAGTTAATAAATTAGAAAACCAATAACGCAAAAACACTTTGTAATGTAGGTATCATAAATAGAGTATATAGTTTCGAAAATATATCATGCCTTACTTTACAATTATGGATGTCATTTTGATATTTTGCACGTTCGCATTCAATTTCATAAATACCATATTACATAATCAATCATTATGTTAACAAATTGAAAAATTTAATAATTTTTAATAATTTTTAATGTATCAACTAAAAATAAAACTAACTAACTAACCATCACGCCGTTTCCCCGAAGGGGTAGGCAGAAAGAATGGACTGCCACACCTTAACCGATGCGGCACTCCATCCTTTTCTTTTCGCCCCCGCGAGAGACGTGGTGACTAAAAATAATAATTAGTTTATTAATATGCTTACATTTAAAGCATTAATTTAATAAAATATGTGTTAAATCGTCACCTGAGAGAAAGAAGGTTCCAACTGACAAAAGTAAAAAGCTGAGAAAAATGAAGTCGAAGTTTTGTTGGTTTCGGGTGTGTATCTTGGAATAAAAGGGTTTTATTCCAATTTACAGAGACTATTTTACCGAGAAACGTGTAAATTTTGTCAGGCAACAGTTGGAATAATAAAGTTTAAGTTTAAATGAATCCTTCTTCAGTGAATCGTGTATTTTGAATGATCAGATGGAACTTGATTCTTTTCGTAACATCAAAATGACGATACTATTACATGTTTTTTTTAATTGTACGTATAGATAAGGTTAGTAAGAACCCTTTTCACGAAAAAAAGCCAAATGTGAAATTTTGTTAGTTGGAAACCTCTTACTCTGAGGTGACGAAAGATTGATTAATTATTGAAATGTAAAATTATGAATACTAAATAAATTTGATCATTAATTGTATTAAACAAAATCTTAATAATAATAAGAAAATAATAGTTTATAAAATACATAACTTCGTGTAGATTTATTTGCTGTTGATAAAATTTAATAAATTTTATTTCATATTATCGTAGAATAATGTAATGTCAAATGCTTATGCTTAGTCTGGCAAAGATCGTAATATTTTAGAAATTAATGAAAAATAAAATTTGAATTGCATTATTCTCATTCGCTTGACTTGATTTACAGCCATCGGAAGTAATATATTCACACGTTTTTAAAAGGCGAGTAGGTGGATAATTTTATTGAATATACGCGCTGTAAAGAGAAATTCCTTGTTGGCTGTCTCCTTCACTCAAAAATAAATAATAAGATTTAAAGGTGACACTCTAGAAGCATTACTCAAATTCAATACACACACTGTCACGTCAAAAGTGATATTTTCTATCTCACAATACAATACAGTTGAGCTTTTGTAACAACACTGTATTTCGCGTATCCAAAAAGCATCTTTCCAGCGATGGTTAATATAAGTTATAACTTTAATGTCATTGTGATTTTAGAGCTATAATAATGTACACGCCCTTACATTTATAATAATGACTCACTTGTGGCTTCTTCTGATTTCTACCGACGACGGGGTGTATCTAGCTTCACCCTCGCCGCAAATTCAATACCTAACCAAGTCTTTTCTCAAATAATACAGGTTCCTTATCCACCTTTATTTAAAACCCAATCGCGTCTCCTTCCAGAACGAGCTCATTAGATTTCCTAAATATCTCCAATTTGAATATATTTTAACTACCTACAGATTAGGGCGAGATTGCGAAGCTTTGCAGAATCGTTATTTAGAACAGGATGTTAAGATTGCTGCATACGTTATGTTTTAAATCCCGCTCCTAATTGTTTTATTTAAAATACTCGTACATTAGTCTATTTACGTAAATTTATATTTTGAATTCATTTTGGGGATGTAAGATGAAAGGATCATATTGCGATATTTGCTATACTAAGCATAACATATCCGAGTTGATTCCGTTGAGTAGTGAGTAAATTCGTGTTTGCTTAGCCCAGGGAGGCCGTGAGGCACGCAGCGGCCACGGGCGCCGCGAGTGAGGCTAGGAAGGCGGCCAACGGAGCGGAGATGGTCGCCGCGTCGGACACCCGCCCGATCCGTTTGCCCACGCATGCCATGCGCTCCGTGGGCATGTTCTGCACGCTGTACTCGCGATGCTCGCTGGCCATGGTGCACAGCGTGCGCTTCTTCTGCATCATCTCGTCGTCACGGTCCCGCAGCCCGCTCAGCCAGTCGCTGTACCAGCGGAGCTCGCAGTCGCAGATCAGGGGATTATCTAGAAATTAAAATATCATTCAATATAAGTGTTAATATAACAGCCCGCATGGACGAGGGAGGGGCCTAGGGAAGTTGACGAAATGTGACGTCCGCCTATTACAGCTTTGGGAAAGCGGTAGGATTCCTTTATGTCGTAGAATCTTTAAAAAAGAATAAATATAACACCTTACATAAATAATCATAGCCGATTGGTAAGTGCTACGACTGCCACACCGAAGGTCATGGGTTCGATTTCCGACGATACAATAGACTGTCAAACTGTCTATGATCTGGTGTAGAATTCACGTGATAAAAAAATGGCGATGGATTAGTTACCTATCACATATCATAAGAATCAATATGAAAGCTATATATACCCTTCACATCGATTTGGCTCGCACTGTTATGATGTTAATAGCAACAAAATATAACACTCGGCGCCCCTGCAAACGATTAAAAATCGGTCAAACCTTCCACTATAATTGTAAGAGAATAAGATAGATAAAGCCTATTTTCGAGGTTAGCTTCCCATTGACACGAAGTAGGAGAAAAAATAATATAACGGTGATACCATACACCAAACTCACACAAAATTAATAAATTAGTTCATCATGAAGTGAGCCTTACCGCAAATAATAGAAATCATCATGATTTAAAATTTCGTACGAATTTTGTGTAACAAATAAAACTTAAAAAAAATCATAAAAATGAAAAGATGGCATAAAATCATTCCGTATGGCCAATTGGCGAGGGTCTTTTTAGCCACCTAGAGTTTTTTTTTGCAGAGTTCGAAATATATTGGAAACTAGTGAGAAAAAGAAGCAAAATATTTTTATTGCTCTCTTCCGCTCCTGATTTTGTCCCATCCATACCAAAATATCTGTGTTAGGCTATAAAATTATCTTTTGTAAATCACCTGTATTTTAATGTAACTAACATGTATTTAAATGTTTTGTGAGAGAGTGAGATATATATTATATATGTTAGGTTTATAGATTAAATGCGGCATGAAATGCATATTTTTTTGCTCAATATTACATTTAACTTTTTTAATTTTTTTTATTTTTTTTATTTCAATTGTATCTCAATAGAGACGAAGACGTAAAGTGGAAACTAAACATGGATGATCAAGGTGTTTACAGGACTTATGACCAGTCATTGGTTGGGTTAAGCGCACGCTTTATGTAATTACAACATTCCCCATTCCACCTTTGTTATTGTGATCATGCATGACAAATTTTTGGAAGATGTATATATACTTCAAAATCCATATTTATCTTCACGTGTCAGTTTCAGTCAGCCATCTATGTAGATTTGGTTGCACTTGTGAATTTTTTTTCTACATTACATTTAACGTTAGTCCCGCATGGACGGCGGACACGCCTAAAGATTGCACAAGCGAAGTTGACAAAAAAGGCGACGCTGCGTCCTATGACAACTTCGAATAAGCGTTTGGTAGTCTCTCCATCCTCGCTCTCCCGTTTTGTTTATTTATTAATGTATATATTTAAGACTTAAGACTCTTCAGTTCAAAACTAAATAAATTATTTAAAAAACGACATGATATTTTTTAACCATATATAAATTCTAGTTCAATCTCTATCTGCTCCGAACAGAGTGCATCAGGCCTAGTATAATATTATCTTGCCGGCTGCCTATCCGTTGATTTCACCACAATATTTTTTGATCCATATTCATAGATCATCCATATTCATTGATCCATATTCATATCCATCTTTTTTTTTTTAATAATGTCTTATTGTATTTATACAAAGAGGGTTGAGGCAGTGGCAGTACTCCCATAGAAGCCCAGAAGCCCGGTTGCGTAAGAAATTTTGAATCAAAACCTCTCCTGGCTTTCAGAGGTTCAGCTCTTGTGGCTATTCCTCTTACGTCTGATGGGAACATTGTTGGAAGGTAATTTGGTGGGTTGTTGGTTTATGCGGGGGCATGATAACTTAGGTTTGGGGGGTTCGATTCAAAATTTCTTACGCAAGCCGGGCTTCTGGGCTATGGGAGTACTGCTACTGGGTCGAGGGATATTCCCAAAAAAAAGTGTGTGCCAATAGCACATAGAAAAAAACATTTATATGAACGTTGTGATGTAGGCCTTAAATAAATTATTACTTATCCAATTTTAGACATTTTAATGGCTTTAACTATAATTCTATTCACATATTTGACAAATGTTTATTTTTTTGTAGTTTCATTTTAGAAGTATAGTGACTTTTTAAAACAGAATGAAAATTACCATAATCATAAATAACAAAGCATGATTCATTAAAGACATTAAGAATATAATGAGTACAATGAAACAATGAGTTTTTTATTACAGAACACGATACTTTTTACTCGTTTTCATAATTGAATAAAAATGAAAAGGGCACCCCTAAAAAAAGTAATTCACCACACCCAAAGTAGGTATGAATTATTTGTCCTCGTAAAACAATCATCCCCTCTATGCAAAGTGAGCGATCAATACATTTCTGTCAAAAGAATTACCTTACTTGACACCTTACGGAAATGTTCCGGAGATACGCTTTTTGTTGGAGAATTTCCATCATTATAGATACCACAATTCGTTTTCCGAGACATGCAAGCTTACATATGCTACAGTATGAACATATTTAGAATCTTCATATCATCAAAGATTATTCTATGCAGAATAAAAGTTAGTTACCCTTGTGTATGGAAGCGAAGCATGGAACTGGCAAAAGAAGGATGCAAGTAGAATAAATGTAGTAGAAATGAGATCTATTAGATGAATATGTGGATACTCTGTGTATGTATGATATTTAGGTAGCATGTTCACAGCAGATGGCCGAACGGATAGTGACGTCGAAAGAAGGGTTGGTGCGGGTAACAAAGTGAATAGAGCTTTAAAAATAGTTATTGGAAACAAGAATTTATCAATGAAAGCGAAAACGGCCGTTCACAATGGAGTTCTGGTCCCAACCCTAATGTGTGGAAGCGAAGCATGGAACTGGCAGAAGAAGGATGAGAGCTGAATAAATGCGGTAGAGATGAGGTCCCTAAGACGTATGTGTGGTAGAACGATATACGACAGAATCTCAAATGCTGATATAAGAAAATAATGTAGAGCGGAAGAAGGTTTTATGAACAAAATTATGAAAGGATCGCTGCGTTGGTTCGGACATATGGAACGCATGGATGGAGAAAGAATGGTTAAGAAAGTATACGTTAATGATGTAAATGGGGTACGAAGTCGAGGCAGACCGAGGAAAACATGGCATGACCAAATTTATCAAATTTTAAAACTTGATCATGTTAGAAGTCGGAGGAATCGACGTGCGTGTATGACTCGTTGTATGAATGTGGAGGAAGCTAGAGAGGTTTGGCAGGATACAGTAGTGTGGCGGTCCATTCTCTCTGCCTACCCCTGCGGAAAAACGGCGTGATGGTTTGTTTGTTTTGGTTTTCTGTGTATGATAGTGTCGAATGAAAATATAAGAAGTGAATGCAGTGCGAATGATGGTGTTATAAACAAAATAATAAAAGGATCACTGAGATGGTTTGGACATATGGAAAGAACGAATGAAGTAAGAATGGTAAAAAAAAATATCATATTTTAACGATGTAAATGGTACCAGAAATGGAGGAAGACCGAGGAAAACGTGGCACGATCAAATATATCAAATATTGAATGTCGGCCATGTGAGGAGTCAGAGAAATCGAAGTGCGTGCATGACACGATGTATGAATGTTGAGGAAGTGAGAGAAATATGTCAGAAAAGAAAAGTGTGGCAATCCGTTCTTTCTGCTTACCCTGATGATGACCCTCACTGATGGTTAGTTAGTTAATTTTTTTTTTATAAAAGTTAAACAATATTGTATCGCACAAGTTATATGTTTCTACTATTATGATGACATAATAATTTATTTTAATTAAAATAAGGGATGTCAGCTATTCTGATCTGACGAAGATGGAATGCTAACAGATTTTTGAAAGATCGATTGAATCAGATTTCGAGAAGAGTCGAGTTCGATTATAAGTTCGAGAAGTTTTTATAAAAATAATGTTTTTTTGTGGTCATATGAGAAAAAAGATTAAATAATATAATATTGAATAAAAGCTTTTTTAGTTTGACATCCTAGTAATATACAGACATCCTCGTATTATAAAATATGTTTTTTTTTATGACCGAATATCAAATTTTTATATTCACCAAATAAAGCGTAAAATAAAATCAAATTAAAACACTGTTTTTGGTTTAATCATACGTATATAATAAATTCTTTTATTATTGTAAGTTTTTTTTAAATATACGTGTATTATGTATTTATTCGCTTTCATTTGTTATATATAATTTTTGTTAACAATTTTTTTCTGAAAAAATATTCATTTTCTATTCCTGAATAAGATTCACCACAGACAAGATTGAATTTTAATGCAGTCAAACGTCGTTTATCCGTACTAATTGAGACCGGAGGTGTTCTGGATAATCAAACAGGCGTTATTTCTTTTAGCAAATTAAGGGGTAAATCTATTTATTTTCCTCGGCTCATTTATTAATTACGAAATTACAAATTTTACTGCAGAAACAAGTATGTATGTAGTACATGTACATAAAAAGGCATAGAGTACTCTACAGCAGTGCACCGCAATATTTTCTCACCTTCGGCACACATAAGTTCTTCCTAGAATTCCGCGACACACCAAAATGTAAAACTCGGTCTGCTAAACTTTGGTGACGTTTTTTTTAGCACATCGGCGACTTCCGGCTAGTAGAAATCAGCAGCGAGGTTTTTTTGCTCCTCCCGAAAGATCGAAGGACCAAATTTTCGCGAATTCTACTGGCCGGAAGTTGTTGTTAGGTTAAAGGCGGGCCACACTGTTATAAACAAGCTCTCCACAACGGTCTCCACCAACGGTTTTAAACTGTGTAGACACTTGTTTGAAACCAAAATTCGTTTGACCTTCAACAAACTTTGTGGACGGACGCGCGTTTAAACACGCATTCCACGTGTTTAGAGCTTGTTTAAAAACCAAGTGTGGACGCTAAACCAACCGCGGGCTCCACAGCTCCGATTCGACATCACGAAATTCACGAGTTCCGACAATAACTAAATATTTTTTCATTATGCATTTGGTCGCGGCACACCTGCATCCGGCTCACGGCACATCGGTTGCGGAGCACTGCTCTACAGCGCTGGAAAAATAATCAGAGAATTTTTTTTGAAGAAGATTTCCTCGTCTTTTTTGCAACTAAATCGCGGATTCGTTTTAATGAAAGCAATTAAGTTGCGCTACTTTCCTATTGCTCTTCAACCATGATAGCGCAGTTTCTAATTTTATACCAATTACATTCCAAAACGCTAAAAACGTTGTTTTCAAAAATGACATTTTTTATTTTATGTGTTTACCTTCATGCCAATGTTCCAATTATTATATACATAATAAGATTCGTTTACCTAAGCATCTAGCTCAAGAAACGAACATTTTCTTTTCCTTGTTCAAAATTAGTTTCAAATCCCTGGAGACATCCTATCAATCTTAATCAAACCCCAAATTGCGTCTAAACCGGTATTTTTTATTCACAACACATTTCGGAAAATTTTAATTTAATATCCACATCATCTCGCGCTTATTCTGAAGCTCAGAATATTGTCAATTTAAAATAAAAAAAATAATAAAGGATACTTTTTCCGTTCAAAACATTTCATGCTTTGTTTCTTAGTCTAAATAATTAAATAAACGAGCTAATAATCACGCTGTTTCCAGGATGATGCAGGCACAAAGGATAGACCGCCACACTATTTTCTATCGCTTCGTTTTGTAGTAAAGAATTATGAATTACTCGTATTTTTCTTATTTTACATAAAAAGCCAATGCTATGCACTACTCATGGAATAAAAAAAACACAACAGCAGATCTTACCGAAACTGGTTGGTAATAGATACAAATCATCAGATGATGGAAACAATATTAACCGTCGCGTTGCCATGTGGTCAATTGAGTTTCCACTGCCAATTTAAAGTTGATTTTCTTAAAACCTATGGACCCTAATATTATAAAAAAAATTGTAATCCTCCATTGAAGTGTTCTCAATATTTCGTAATAAAAAAAAAGCAAAAAATTACTTCCTTCATCCCAAAAAAAAATATTTTCTAAGACTGCCCTCACCTTCATTCGTGTTAAGGTAGAATTTGTTTTGCTAATATTTACAACTTTATCAAAAGTGACAAATACTTACTCGCTGTTTTGAACGTATTATAAATTATATCTTTGGCTTTTTCAATAGGTACGTAATAATACCGACTGTGGATGGAAACGCAGAACGCAACTTAATAATATCAGAACTGTGAAAATATTAACACTTTACCAAAAGGGACAAATATTAATACGTACTCGTTGTCTTGAACGTACTATACATTTTGCCTAGGTGCCTTTATCATACGTAAAATCTCGCCCCGCCGGCTGCGGCGCGCAGACAAGTTTATACTTGGGTGTCCAGTTGCTCGTATGCTGTGACGCATTGCATATCAGAAATCGCATGGTTCCAGAAAAAAATTAATAATGATATGTTTTTCAAATAATCCATGTACTCGTATGTTATAGATATCGATCTATTCCTAATGAAATTCCCTACAAGATGACATAAATTAAATTTTGATTCATCGAGTCATATGCTTGATATTTAGATAAAGTTAGCGGTAAACTGAACTTACCACATGGGAGCGAGCGTTTTGTTTTGAACACGGTACGTTAAGGGTTAATAAAACAGTAGATTTTTGTTTAATTATGCATCTACGAGTATATAAATAAATAAACATATGCATGGCTATAGGATCGATAGTGTAATGTTACCATTACAATTTCTTCGGCCACTGTATTCGCGCTTAACTCTGTAGCTCACCAGTAAAGTACCATTTTGAACCTTCTTTCCAACTATCCCCTGTCAGCGCAACTACGGCATCGCCGCTTTATTTCAAAGACACGCACCCCCTCCGGCAACACTGTTTTTTCTTCCCTATGCACCGCGCGTTCGAGCTTCCCCACTTCCCACCAGTCCGTCTCGTGAGTAGGCCGCCATCTTGTGCTTCGCTTCGTCAGTGCATATCCCTCAACAAAATGAAGCAGAATAGGATATCCGTTGCCATATGGCTGGACCAGCAATGGTTCATCCGTATGAGTTGATACAATCCGCCACGGTCCGAGCCATCCTCTGCTCCCGTGAATTGCCGCCCACGTGCTGTCGCGCACCATGTCCAGACAACGTGGATAACCTCGCCGCTTCATGCCGGACACCAGCCTCACTTATAAGTCAGGTGACTCTGCTGGTATTCATTTGTGCCCCCCTAACCCTCGAAATGGACTTCATGTTAATTCTGCCACGTGGTAATCCTACACGTGTTACACGGACCCATGGCAGCGTAGAATATTATATAGTGACGACATCTCTAGCTCTTGATTTATTTTTATAATTATAATCTCATATAATAAACCATGTATTCCATAATCTTCGTTTCTATTTACACCCGTCCCTAATCGAATGACAGCAGTCGAAAAAATCCTGCGTAAAATCCTGGGAAAATAAAAGTCCGCTCTCTGCGCTAGCCGAGATAAGGAGAAAAGAGCCGTTACAATAGATACAATAAGTACTGAACCGGTTGCGACAAAAGTTTAATATGACTTCGGCGTAGATTTAAAAAAGAAATTAGATACAAACCAAGATATAATATACTTTAAAAATGCATTAAAATGAATTATTATCGTGATAGCAAACAGTCATTTTATCACTAGGGGCGCTATAGTGTATATTGGTATGAACTAATTTTGTTATGATTCTTCTTCTTCCTAGCCTTCCTTCCACTTCTGGATGTAGGCCTCTTCCATCTGTCTCCATTTTTCTCTATTCTGTGCCGCTTCAATCCATTTTTTTCCCCGGCGACCACAACAATATTGTCGGCCCATCTCTTCTGTGGCCGACCGACACCCCTGTTTACCCATGACCTCCACTTTAAGACTTATATAGTCCATCTTGAAGTTGACTGTCTGGCTACGTGTCCTGCCCATTGTCATTTCAATTTTGCGATCCGATCCATGATATCGGCGACTTTTATTCAGCGTCTGATTTATGTATTTGTAATTCTATCACTCAGACTTATGCCCAACATTTGCCGCTCCATGGATCGTTGCTCGCATTTCAATTTATGGACAGTATTTATGGTCAGGGAAATTGTTTCCAAACCATATGTCATCACAGGCAAGATGCATGATGAATGAAAAACAAGGATATCCCCATTAGTGAGTGTTTAATTGCGTGTAATGTATGTCACTAAGAGATGGCGCTCGAATCAATTTAAATGACAGCTGTCAATCATCAGTAGATTGTCATAACATTACAGTATGACAGTAAGTTAGTCATATTTATGTAAATTTATTTCATTTGTATAAATGCGCACGTGTATCCCAGAAATCAGCACGGTCAACCCTATCGCATTTAGGGTGAAATTTGCATTCAAATGGTCAATAAATATGGTATTCGGAATACGATTTTGGAGACTTAAATTGAGATACTGCGAATTATTGAAGATTATTCCGCCCATATTAATGAGCGCCCTTGTTACGGCGCTTAATTAATACATGACGGCATATTTCATTATGCGAACAATATGAATAAATTTACATTTGACTATAACGAATAAACATGCTGCCTTTATTCGGTTTAGAAAATTCTTAACTGGTGAATAACGATTTTATATTTGTTTCATATTTCTGATACATACACAGTGTAAACAAATGTTAGCTACCATATTCTTCGTGTCGCAATATACGAAAATAACAATTATAAAAAATATGAATATACCCAAAAAGTTATTTCATTATTAAGGTCAAAAATAATTATTAATAATCTGTTTTAAAAGCTTCTATTTCTATTTTTTTAAACATTATACTGCATTTAATATGCTTCATAATACTATGGCATTAACAAATAATACAAAAAAAAAACTTTTTTCCATTTTGTATATTGATTGATTTATCTCAATAGAGACGAAGATGTAAATTGTTTTTTGTAAACAGAATATGGTGGTCGAGGCGTTTACAGGACTTATGACCTGTCATTGGTTGGGTTAAGCGATCGCTTTATGTTAACAACATTCCCCATTCTGCCCTTCTTACGACCACCACGTGTGACAAATTTTTGGTAGATGAATATATGAAACAATGTTGGGAAACACTTCACATGTTTTAGTTCAATCTACACTAGTGCCATCTATTTAGATTAGGTGTAGGCATTAAGCAGAAAAACTTTATTAATGCAATGTGAAAGGTATCATACATTGCTAGACAACGCCAGGAGAATACTTCTCTAAGATTTTTAGGCTTTTTTAAACTCGGATCAGTTTTTATACAACATTTTGTTTTGTTTGTATAATTAGTTTGTATAATATTTTATACATGAATGTTTAAGTTTAATAATATTGAACTTTTAATAAAATATTTTTTAATATATTGCTTATGTTATTTATAAAAACAATGTAAATTATCAAAAAAAAAAATTGATGTCAATTATTTTTGTGACCGGTTTCGTTAATCTGGAAAACGCAAAAAGTAGGAAAATCAACATTGCACATATTAGAAAAAGTAAAGCGAATAGCAAATTTCAAACTACATCGCTTATAAACTCGTACGTTTCTTTGGTAGTTTTTGTATTAGTTTATTTTTTTTAATTTAAACATTATCTTCAAAGACTTAACATGTGTTTTAAAAACCATCTTTAATATTCAATCATTAAAATTGTTTTTAATTTTTTTTTTGTTTTTGCATAAACAAACGCAGTGATTTATTTTTGGTATTTATTTAAAATAATGAATGGAAATCTTGCTTCGAATAATCATAATTGTATTATTAGGCACCTGTTCTGATTGGCCCAATTCGACGGCAAATGATTTGCAGGAAATAAATGATTAATTAACGGGAAGACGAAAATAAAGCGGAAATAGGCCGAGTGTCTGACTCAGTTAGCTATTGATTTTCTCTTCGAGCCAGTTTTAGTCTTAATTAATATCAGGTCGTCGGAAAATTTGTTGGCACTGCTTGAAAATTTACAACGAGCCTTACATTTCATATAATTAAGATTAGGGCAAGATTATAAAACGATACTCAATAAATTGTCATCAAGCTCTGCTCTTTGTTTGAACACAAACTGTTTTTTTTGCGACGATTAATTAACTTAGCCAAGTTTGTTATAAAAATAAGAAAACATATAAATATAAAAATAAGCAAACATTTTTCGAGATACAAAAAAAAACATTGACCTAAAAAAACAAGACACATTCTTTCGTGAAACAATGTGCTCCAATATTTTCGAAAACCCAAATATCTACTTTTGTTAAAATAAAATAATTTTAAAAAAGCACAAAAAATTAACATTTTAATGATTATATAAATAGATAAATATAAAATATCAAATTTGAGTTTATAAAAAATCGTACAGAGAAATTTAAAATTATACAAAAATGCATATGTTTTATAATAATAAAGGAATAGGCTTTTATTTTATTTTGTTATCGCTCTTTAAATCATTATAGCACGAGTCAAATCGATGTAAAGGGTATAGCTATCATATTTTTTCTCTTGACATGTGATAGGTAGCTAATCTATCACCATTTTGTTGTCACGTGAATTCTACATCAAACCAAAGAAAATGTGACAATTGTAAAATGTCATTACACTGCCATCACCGGGAATCGAACCCTGAACCTTCGGGTTGGCAGTCATAGCACTTACCACGCGGCCACGACTGTCATTTTATTAAGGATAACCAAAAAAATCTTAAAGTTTAATATCCAAAAGATATTTGGTATCTGATTTAATTTTCAATTCGGTGCCACGAAAAGCAAAGATATGTCATGCTTTACAATATAATCTTGCTCATCTAAATGTTCATTGAAGTACTTACCCATTATATCCACTACACGAAGGGTGTCCACTATAGGCTCCATGATCTCCTCTGGAATGTGGGTAAGCTTGTTATTTTGGAGGTTGAGGGTCTCCAGGGAGTTGAGATTTTCAAAACCCATGGCTGGTAGAACTTTGATGCTGTAAAAAAGAACACAATTCACATTAAAACTGACCTTACATATTCAAACAATTGTATACAAAAGAACGTTAATGAAATCACAGAAAAGAAGTACCAAATTGAAATGAATTAATAATCTTAAATGGGATCAAAAATAATTATAAATATTTTTTTTACCACTTTATGTAATTTTTTTTTAAAATTATTTTTGACCGTCGTTAATCCGACAGTTTAAAAAAATTAAACAATGTTTATGATAATTACAAAAATAATTACTTTTACTTTTAAAAAATATATTTGTATTATTACAGTATATAATATATAATATCACTACTACCATCAATTTAACACGCTGAGTTTATACATGGAAAAAAGTTTTGATGTTCTTTTTAAAAAAGGCTTAGTCGTCAAATCATCAACCCAGAATACAATGGTTTTGATTAAAGTTAAATCAGCAAAATAAATTTTTCGATTCATTTTTAATTTTATTGTTAATTTGAAATTTTAAAATAGATATAAAATAAGTATACATTTTGAAGAATCCTTTTTTTAATTTTATTTTACAACACCATGATACTTCAACATTACAAACTGTTTAATTTGAAACACCGTTATGTTACAATTTAATTACATATTATTTTTAAATTTAACTGATTATAACACGATTTAGTTAATAAATTAGATTATCAAATCATTTTTAGAAAAATAGATGTCAATATTTTTTCAAGACTTTTTGTTTCGTCCTTAAATGTAATGATTATTGCTACATAATTTTTTTATATAATTTTAATTTGGTGCTCTTATTAGACGAATAGGCCTGCAAGAACTAATACATTTTTAGAAGTATGTACTGTAAAATAAATTGTGATATATAACAGAATACTAAAAAGATTTTTAAATATAATTTGTGAAAACAAAAGCGTTTTAATTACATATTTTTAATATCAATGGAATGGATATTACATGGTATAGATACGGTATGGCTTCTGGTATAGATATCATATGAAACAAAATAATTAATAATATTCTAGAATCTATGTTATATCTTACGGTTTCTGAATCATAAGGAGAAGCCTTATTAGTAATAACCTTTAGTTATTCTTAACGGATACTAGTTATGCTCGACTACTAACCGCAAATGATACGAATAATATATATGGGCATTAATATGTTAATATAATTTGTGATCGAAACCATAACTCAAACATTTTGAATCACATGTTAATCCCTGATAATTATCCGCAGCTATTAATACTCTCTGCTAACTATTTCGATAACATTTCGAAATGGTAATTTGCAAGTTTTAAGATCTGGAAAATGGAGAGGGATGGCCAGGGACAGGAGCCAGTGGAGGACTATGGTGGAAGAGGCCAAATCTCAGACCAGGATGTAGCGCCGAGAACAAGAAATTGTCAAATTTTATGATTCTGTATTTCTTCGTTATTATCAGGTGTTAAAATAAGTTAATTTTAAAATAAAATAATTGAAATGTGATAGAAGACATGTACAGAGAGTGAGTGTTGGTTTATTTTATGGAGAACCATTACAAAAATAATACTTTACTCAACAATCGTGAGACATAAACATAAACAACAATCGTGAGACATAAACATAAAAGAAAATGAAAATTATGTAAAAAAAAAACATGTCCAAGAAACAAAAAGAGTCTGAAAACAAAAATTGTTTGTTTTGTAAAAAAAAAACAATGTAATTTGATGTATATTTTATTTAAAGCGCTAAATTCAAATTATCAACCATTCCTTTATTTAAAGCGTTAAAAGTGAGTTCCTGTTTACTTTGGTAGTTAAGAAAATCAGCTGATTTATTATTATGAAGTTAATAGCTACATATCATGGGTGTTAATTACATGCTTTGGTGTGGCGCCTCTCTAATAATTAATATATTTCACTGTGTGTCGGGAAAGGCGATGGCGTCGTATACCAATATTGGAAATCGGTTTTAAGAAGAGAAATTTAATTAAAAAATGTAATTTAGCCAGGACACACAATCTAACGATTAATAATTATTTTTAATCTTTTTTAATTAAGGTTTTTAAATAAAATTTTAAATAAATTTGTTTTTTCGATCACTAACTCAAATAGTAACTTATTACTATAATACAAGAAATAATGTAAATACTAACTAACTCATAATCACGCCGTTTCCCTGGAGGGGTAGGCAGAGAGACCGCCATACTGCTCTGTCCAGACATACCGGTTTAGTGGCAAAAGCTTAAATTATGTATTTTCGGTAATTGGGTTCGTAAAACAAAACAAAAACAAACAAAAAAAAAATAGTGTCTTATCCTAATTTTTTTTGTTCAGGTAGGTACAAAACAATTTTTTCTATAAGGATTAATTGTATCTCAATTGAGACGAAGATGTAAATTGTTTTCTGGGAACAGAATATGGTGGCCGAGGCGTTTACAGGACTTATGACCTGTCATTGGTTGGGTTGAGCGATCGCTTTATGTTTAACAACATTCCCCATTCCGCCCTTCTTACGACCACCACGTCCGACAAATTTTTGGAAGATGTATATATGCTAGAATTATGCACTTAGCGATCGCTCAACCCAACCAATGACAGGTCATAAGTCCTATAAGCGCCTCGGCCACCATATTCTGTTCCCAGATAACAATTAGCATCTTCGTCTCTGTTGAGATACAATTAATCCTTAAAAAATAACATTTATCCGCAATGGGTAAAATCCAGTATTTGTCTACAAGAATTTGTATACATTCAAAATGTTGTACAAAACAATTTGTTTCAATAAAGCTTTATATGATATAATTGACTTTAATTTATTACACGATTCTCTTTATACGGATTCACATAATTAGTACTTATTGCATTACGAAACAAAATTACCTTGAAAACGTAATTTAATTTGATGTACTGTGTTTAAAGTCACATTGTGAATATATTTGAAAACCTTGTGGGAAAATAAAATTAATTTTTGAGAATTGGTGACAAATTTCTCGCTCAGACAAAGAAATTCTTATTATCTTTGTAGCGAGACACGCTTAGATAGGTAAAGAAAAATCTTATGAAATTTAAACGCGACAATGAAAAATGAAGACATTTTCATTTTATTTCTTTAAGAAAATAATAAATAACTGTCCCGCCACAGATCGTAAAACTGTGCCTGCTATTAAAACTTTTCTAGTCTTCTGTTATTTATCACAATTCTGCATCGGTAGTCCTGTTTGTTCTTTGGAAAACGGCGCTATCTCACCCCTATTATTCTGAATCAGTGTTCCTGACCGGGGGAGTTTTATTTTATTTTTTTTACCGTTTCACTTCTTAATATGAAAAGTTTTTTTAGTGTCCGACCTCCTCGAGGGATCTTCTTCATATAACAATTCACATTATATGGTTTTGTTGGAACTGTAAATTTATCTGAGTTTGAACCGTTCAGTTTTCTCACGTACCGATATTAATATTGGATACGCGTTCCGATTGCTAGCCCCCCGGCCTTCTGTGATGTCCGAAAGGCTCAATATCAAAGCTTGTGATAATAATTAAATTTATCGCTCCTGTCTAACGGGATATTTGTAATGCGAATCATGCAAATCTATAGTTCCACAAAATACTATTATAGAAAGATAACTTATCTTGGACTGATACTTTTGTCGATTCCTCAACGCACACAATGTCATTTTCCGACTCTTCACGTGGCCGAAATTTTATATTTGTTTGATTTAATTCGTGCTTCGTTTTCCTCGGTCTTCTTCTATTTCCTGTTCCATTTACAACATTAACGTTTTTTTTTATGGAACATAGAAGTTCCCACAACAAACCTGAGGCTGTTATAAGGCGTAGCGGCGCCCTTTTGTCAGCCTCGCTCGTACACTCCCTGGGCCTTTCCCCGGTCCATCCGGGACTTACATTTGACGGCAACAACAAGGGGGTGCCAGATCACATTTAATCTACCCCATCTTACTTCTATGCTCCGCTGTACTTTATTGAATAAATAATAAATAACATTATAAACTTTAACGTTTACTTTCTTTATCATTCTTCCTTTATTTATTTATTCCATCTCTTCAAATCATCCTTAGTTTGCAACACATCACACCGTGTCTCCCGCGGGGCGAAAAGAGAAGGATGGAATACCGCATCGGTTAAAGTGTGACATTCCATTCTTTCTGCCTACCCTTTCGGAGAGACGGAGTGATGGTTAGTTAGTTGACATCCTCCAGCTCGACCGAGTTATACTCGTATATATCGAAAAATCCCCTGATTAATGTAAAGAAATGGGTTATGAGATGCCCATCTCTTTAAAGGTGCAGAGAGTTGGTCCTGAGCATTACCAAAAGAAATGCCGTGAGATAGAGCCACCAATGCGTTGTTTAGGAGTCTGAGCAGATAAGGATCTACAAAAACTCTTCCGGTTTGAACGAGCCCAACAGCCTCAGTGCAATTTCACAAATCCTCTTGAATTGTGCATTAATAAGAAAGCATAGCAATACAATTGCCCTGAAATTTAAACGATTTTGTACATATTGTATTTTCAGAGCGTGGGTTACTGAGGCCAATCATAAATTATAGTAAGTTGGGCATCCGTTCACCGTACAGTAGCCTGTTGTTAAATATTTATACAGCGTTCCTCCAAGGATCGAGTAAACCCCAAACATAGAATGTAACGGGGAAGCTTTATTTTTACAGAGACATTTTTTGTAACATTTGTATGAATAATGAAAATTTTCGTTTATTCTTCGCTGTAATGAGATCGTTTTTTGTATAGTTACATAATATTCCTTCATCTATTCTACAAAAAACTTAATATATTCATCCAAGAGGATCCAAAAAAGTAGTTTTTATAAAATATCTTAAATATGGAATAAATTACTATCTGTAACACAAATTTTCAAATTATAGGGTGTTAAATAATCACATGAATAGCGTCAAAATAATGGAAAAATTCTGTTGATTTTTTTAAATATTTTATGGTAATGACATATCTGTCTTGTTATGCATAATCATTTAAAATTTGATAAAACCTTAGCAAGACGAAACATGTTATTCCCATAAAATATAATAGTACTTCTTGAAAATAGACTGTAAATATGACCTAAAACAACGACCTTTGTAGCAGATTGATAAGACCTCTGACTACCATACCGAAGGTCCTGGGTTCCATTCCCGGTGATGGCAGTGTGCTTGTCACACTGTCATTGGTCTGGAGTATAAAGTGGTCTGGTCATGACAATAAATGGCGATTAATTGACCTATCACATGTCATGAGAACCAATCAAGTAACTAAGTTCAAACGACCTGTTGTATAAAAAAAACTTTAATAAGGAAATTCACATCATTATTCAAGAAAGAAAGCTTATAAACATAATTTAAAAAAACTAATATTACGTATTATAAAAAAAGTATTTTTAAGCATATTTTATAATTATTGTATTAATATATTTTTTAGTGACGACAGAGAAGGACGACCTTCAAAATATGGAACCATATTTCGCGTTATGTAAGAACACACCTTTTTTACATATTTATTACGATTATTTAAACGATGCTTTGTTTGAATTTTAAATTCTGATATTAGGAAGCAATGTAGAGCGGAAGAAAGTATTATGAAAGAATTGCTATGTTCATTTGGACTTATAGAACGCACGAATGAAGAAATAATGGTTAAGAATGTATGCGCCAACGATGTGAATGGATTGCGGAGTCGAGGAAGACCGAGAAAAATATGGCAAGAGCAGATTAATTAAATTTTTAAAGTCGGCTATGTTAGATATCAGAAGAATCGGCGTACGTGTATGACTCGCGGTATGCGTGTGGAGGGAGCTAGACAGGTGTGTCATGATAGTGTAAAAGTCTATTTTCTCTACCTAACCTTTCAGCGAAACGGCGTGATTTTTTGTAGTAGTTGTTGTTCTCTTTTTCTAAGAGGGTTAAGTATTTTTCAAACGACGATATTTCTAATATGATTTTTTTTAAATCTTGACTCAGTTGTGTACCTGTTCTTCTGAAGGTTGAGGAAGGTAATGGAGTCTCCGTAGCCGGTGAAGGCATCCTCGGAGATGACGGTGATGTTGTTGGAGCGCAGGTCCAGGTGACGCAGACGGTGCAGCGGTCGAAGAGCATCCGACGGGATCATGTGCAGCCTGTTGTCACCTAGACGAAGGTACTGGAGATTTTCTGGAACAATAGATTAATCACAGATTAATTTAATTTGCGGCCTTTGCGATAAATAACATAAATGTTTTCACACTGTCAAATTTAACCTGTCTCTTGTCTTTCGTGTGCCTTTTTCAAAATAGATAATACAAGTAATATATAATATATTACTACAGATTATCTCTTAGACCCTTAGACGAAAGCAGTGCAAACGAGAGTGTTATGAACAAAATAATGAAAGGATTATTAAGATGGTTTGGACACATGGAAAGAATGAAAAAAATAATAATAGTAAAGAGAATATGTAAACGACAGACTAAATTAAGACCAAGGAAAAAGTGGCAAGATAATTTTTAAAAAATTAAATGTCGGTCACGTGAGGATTCAGATAATGGACGTGCGTGCATGACACGATGTATGAAAGTTGAGGGTTCGAATAAAGTATGTAAAAATATCACAAATTGGCCGTTTATTTTTTATTCCTACCGAATCTACGAGACGACGCGGTGGTCATGTTAGTTTTAAAGATAATGAGGTAACAATGGTATGGTGAACAAATCTCTACAATAATTAATCAAAACGTTGTTTGTTTTCTTCCATTAGTACAGGTCACTAGAATTTTATTACATCATAATATTGAAGAAGAAAAATGATTTAATAACATTAGCTTAAAATAAAAATTATTTTATAAAATATAAATGTAGATTTTCGTTTAGATTATGTTCACTCTCATAAAAATGCTTTAATTAAAAAAAATATATACACAATATTCTCTTTTTTATTATTACAATGTACATCTACAATAAAATTTATATAATCAAAATTAATGTATTCTAAAAAAAATTTTGTTTTTAATATTAATTACTTTAACAACGATTTTTGGTTGTTGGCCATTATTTATAATTATACCATTATAATTATAAAAAAATTAAAAGCAATGTTTGGTTTTGCTTTTTCTCTCATAAATTAATAAATGTTATTTAAACGACCAAGTTCCTTCTTCATAATAA
Organism: Lepidostoma basale; assembly: GCA_022606425.2. Lineage (NCBI taxonomy): Eukaryota > Metazoa > Arthropoda > Insecta > Trichoptera > Lepidostomatidae > Lepidostoma > Lepidostoma basale. The sequence continues at coordinate 43,824 of JAHDVF020001321.1, forward strand.
TGAGCTATTTTCTGCTCACATTGAAGATTGTAAAATAAATTCTAATATTATTGATATAAATCCTTGATGTTTGTCTTTTTTTTTTAAATAAAAATGAGTATTAAAAAAAAATCGTTAATTACAATTAATGACTGTTTTCTGAACATTAATTTCATTAAATAATCAACAACAAATAAGAAAGTGATTATTCATATGGTTCAATTTACATGCGGTCTTAAATTCAACGCAATTCCCTCTCCTTTACAGGAGCGTTGTTTAGAATGTTCACATTTGAGAGTTAATGGTATATACGAACAAAGATCTTATCCTCTGATGTTATGATAGGTAGTCATCATACACACTATACTTCACTTGTGATGTAAAATTCTATTCAAGAAAAGTATCATGTGTGCGCTGAGAAATCTCCCAGAAAATAATTATTTCAAAGACAATATTCTTACGTTGCCTTAATTAGATTATAAATATAAAGAGCTTTTGTAAATGAGGCGCACGCCGCGAATGTTACGCTGCCTATCTTTACCTGTGTATTAGTCTATTGTGTGCTTTTAAGCGTCGCGCGTAGCATCGTCGACGTTAAGGCGGCGCGGCGGTTAGGTGTAGGCGCCGACAAGTTTATTGGATATTACCATAGCTCTAACCGTGATCAGAGCTTATTTTTACAAAAGCACCACGTGTTCAATATTTAACCATAATTTAGAAAGCGTATCGACACACGAGGAAGAAAATAATGAAAAAAAAAGTATTTTTGTAATTTTGACTCCACAGCATTATGTGTGTTTTTTTTCTTCTTGTATACAACAGATTGTTTGAACCCAATTACTGTATATAATTTATTTAAGCTATTATAATGAATCTCATGACATGTGATAGTTAGCCAAACTATCGCCATTTTATTGTCACATGAATCCTACACCAGACCAAAGACAGTGTGACAATCACACTGCTATCGCCGGGAATCAAACCCGAGACCTTCAGTATGGAAGTCAGAGCTCTTAGCACTCTGCCATGAAGGTCGTCAAATAATGTTATTTTCATTTCATTTATTTATTTGAATATATGAAAATTATTACAAATCCACTCTTCAATACACTTTTGATACAAGCTTAAGGCACAATAATGAACAATACATAAGAAAATAATAAAGAGAGCAAGAGAAATAAAAAAACTGAGATACATAGCAAATTAAAAAAATGAATCACAATTACAACAAAGGTAGTGCTCCCCTCAGGTGAACTACGCTTAAACATTGGGATGTCGGTTTTGCATCGTGCGAGATAAAACAATCTGTTGCCCTTTTGTCCGAAGGTAATTATCAGGAACGAACATAACTACGATTATAATACGTCACTCAGGATTTCTAAGTTATGTATACAACCGCATATCAGTCAAAAGAACGACTACACACGAACAATAGGTACACACACACTAATTATAAGTGATGTATCATTAAGAATATTAGTTTAATATTAATGAATTTATAAATATTGTAAAAATGGTTATCACAGTATCTGATTATCATTATCATTATCATTTCTAAATATAATGTAAAATATCAAAACCCCATTTAAATTAACAATTTCGCATAAACGATCGAGAGAAAATATTGGATGCAGAGAAAGCTGGACGTCTTCATCACAAGTCCAATTATGATAAAACAGATCGCAAGATCTACATAAAAGAGAAGAATAATCACAAGTTTTTTTTTTTGTTCTTGAAGAATGATATGATACTCGATTTTAAATGAATAAAAATAATAAAAACGTATTTTTTTCTAGAAGGTTTATTATATTTTATGGTGGGTGTAATCATTATCAAACATTTAATAATGCGAAACAAACAAACAAACCATCACGACGTTTCCCCGCAGGGGTAGGCAGAGAGAATGGACCACCACACTACTCTATCCTGGCAAACCTCTCTAGCTTCCTCCACATTCATACAACGAGTCATACACGCACGGCGATTCCTCCGACTTCTAACATGACCAACCTTTAACATTTGATTAATTTGGTCATGCCATGTTTTCCTCGGTCTGCCTCGACTTCGTACCCCATTTACATCATTAACGTATATTTTCTTAACCATTCTTTCTCCATCCATGCGTTCCATATGTCCGAACCAACGCAGCGATACTTTCATAATTTTGTTCATAATACCTTCATCCGCTCTACATTCCTTTCTTATATCAGCATTTGAGATTCTGTCGTATATCGTTTTACCACACATACGTCTTAGGGACCTCATCTCTACCGCATTTATTCTGCTCTCATCCTACTTCTGCCAGTTCCATGCTTCGCTTCCATACATTAGGGTTGGGACCAGAACTCCATTGTGGACGGCCGTTTAATAATGTGTTAATAATGCGAAAACAAGGCGAAACTTGCTTATCATATTAGACAAATAGCAATTATACGTATGTTATTAACGAAAAACGTAACACAAATTTAATTCAAAATAACAAAACCTCGTGAAATTTATCTATTAATTAATTATTTCACATACAAAAATGATATTGATATTCAACGTATATCATGATATGAGAACCTAACGAAAAACACATTCCAAAGCATTAATGACAAAGCCATCACGTAATACGATTACAATTATAACAGAGTTTGCTTCCCTAGGCGAGGAATTGTTTGAATTCAAAATTCACAAATTTACGTTGCATTACCAATTCAGATGAGAGCGTTATTCGAATTAGTGGATTACTGTGACATTTTTCACTAGTGGAAGAGAAATCTAGGACACATGGTTATTTTGACCGACTGTTGCTTTAATGAAAATATTTTTATTTTATTTTATAAAATACAGTTACGAAGCAGGGAAAGAACGCTTGGAATAGGGGACTCGATTCCATTTTCATAGTATTGACCTATCGTTCTAGTGCCAACCCTTTATGTATGGAAATGAAGCTTGGAGCTGGCAAAAAAAATTAAGTAGAATAAATGCCATAGAAATGAGATCACTCAGAAGAATGTGCAGGAAAACGATATACATGATAGATTACCGAACGACGAAATAAGGAAGAAATGTAAGAAAGATGTTTGCATTATAAGTCAAATTTCTCGTTATATATGTCTAAACCATCTCACATAACTAGATGAGATGGGTTGGACATATGGAACGAGTGGACGAGAGAAAAATTGTTAAATTATTGTATAAAAGCGTTATGAACATAGAGAGAGGTCGTGGAAGACCAAGGAATGCATGGCATGACCAAAATAATCAGATACTAAAAAGGCCGCATTTTAGTATTTGATTAAAAAATGCGCCCACATTCGAGGTCGGAAAAATCTACGAGTATGCATGTTACGATGTATGAATATAGAGGACTTAATATCATCCCAATATAGCTTTTAATTAAGTCTTATTTAAAACAAGATATGAACAAATATATATTATTTCACAACTGAGCTGAAAATTACACATTACGCAATTTCAATCTGTGAATTTAATACGTTTTACAATTCCCTTCTGGATATCGCATAATTTTTCTTAATTTAATGTTTCAAATGATGAAAAACAGTTATAAAATATAAATCCACACAATATTTGTATCCAAAGTGCTCGGTGCTATTTATTTGCCTAAATCCTCAAACTAATTGTTCGAATTATATGATTGTTTTTATTTCACGTTGTTAGTAAAACTTTTATAAATTAAACAATTTTTATGGTTGATCAATTTTATCATCATCTGATCTATCAAAAATTTCTTAATAATTGAAAGATAATAACTCCAAGAATATTCTGTTTCCAATTTGCATCTTCGTCTCTATTGAGATACAGTTGATTTTTGAATTGATAGCCCGCAATGGGTGAAATCCAGTTGTTCGTCTACAAGTATTTGTATACATTCAAAATGTTAGATAATAACTTCGTTAATAAAATAAACTCAACGTGTTTTATTGTTTCTTGGACAATGAATACGAATATGATACAATATATGAATATGATATAATATACGAATACGAATATGATATAATATAAATGTGACATTTAATATTGTCTTAGAAGGGCGAAAGATGTCATTCCCATAAAATACAATAAATTTTCTAGAAAACTGACGTTTTCATTCGTATTAATTATTCAACGTGTTTATTTATTATTAAAATTAATTACATAATAATTTTAATATAACTTTATAAAGAATTCAGTAATTGTATTATTTCATTTATTATTGTTATTAAAATAAATGTGATACTATAATTTTCTAATAAACTATTAAGGAACCGTCTTTGTTTTAAATAAGGATTTATTTAAATTTTATTCGTTGATTACAAAATTGTATTAGTTTATTGAAATATAAACGAACTTTGAACGAAATGAAAATCAGTACACAAAACATTACGTTTTGTTTCACGTCATAAACGTGACACAGTGTTATGTTTACGGCTCTAGAAAACGGCATGAAAAATATTCAATGTAGTTTGCATAGGTATGGTACATATCCATCAATCTTGATCAGGAAGTAAACGTCTTGTATATTAAAACATTACGGGAAACGGAGCATATTTATATAAACATATATTGTATCATTTAGGTAGTATTTGTTTAATATCATGCTTGTTTGGTGAGCCTCACATTACTGTAAACCATGGTATCCATTATATTACTAATGAGGCAATAATGTTTTGGCAACATTGTTCGATGTCAACACGCATCATCAAATATACTAAGAGTGATTACGCTCATATCATAGAAGATTAATTCGAGTTATTTGTTTATATAATACAGTATAATATAATAATATTCTATACACAAACATAGTAACTGTAATACTGTAATTCTATCATCATAATTTTTGGGTTACTCAATATCTTTTATTTACCCGGTGTTAGTGGTAAAGGGAATATAACGCTTAGCTCCTGACCCAGGCGATTTGGGTTCAAGCATGGACACGCCTAGATTCCATTTTCACAAAAATGAGTTGTTATCCGCTCATATTTCAGGTTGTATATTATAATACTTGTAAATTGTAATTCCATTGATTTAAACCCTTCGTTCATGACGTTCATTATCTGGAAATGACAGTGAGGAGAGCAATACATCGGCATAAAATTTACACTTCGTGGCTGAGTGGCAAGAGTTCTGACTTCCATTTCGAAGGTTCCAGTTTCGATTGTCGGCGATGAGAGTATAATTGTCACACTGTCTTTTGTTTGGTGGAACATTCACCTGACAATAAAATGGCGAAAGATTAACATATTCACATGAGAATCAAAATATAATAATAGCTAAAAACAAATTGTATACAGTAATTGGGTTCCAACGACCTGTTGTTTACAAATAAAAAACACGCATCCCAAGAATCGAAGATGAATTTGTTCGAAGTACGATGAATTTATGCTATAAATGTTTGGAGGTTTACAAAAACATATAATCCTATTTTAACGAAAGATGTACCATTTTGATGCTTAATTTTAAGAATATATTATCTGCTAATTTTATTGGTATTCTAGTATTTTGATGAAAGTATTGGAATCAAAGATTTATATCAGGATATTTAGCACTTGATCTTCTCTGCCTTTTTAAATAGATAAACAGTTAAAATGTCAGAAAGATAGTTTATTGGATAGTTAATATGCTAAGGAAGCGATTATCTTCTTCTATTTATCTACCGATATATGATAATTTAAGGAGAAAATCGTGATAAGTCAATTATTCAAAAGAAGAAGATCAATCATTCATCAGATTTTCTAAGATATTTGATGATGCATTAGTAAAGTAAAACACGTCATTTCGATAAACTATAATAACAGAAAACTTCTGGAAAACAGGCGTTTTAATACATTAATTATTAAATAAAAAAAACTATTATTAAATTTCAATCTCCATATAATTTTCAAGCTACGAAACAAGAATACTCTTCAATAATAAGTTTGCAAAATTATTAAAATAATTAACAGATTTTTTTATGTTTTTATATTGCCCTGATGAAGTTTGGGTGGAAAGGAATATAGTTGGCGACAAATATAACTACAATTCCGCTATTAATATATAAAGTGTTTATTTAAATTAACATATATTAATTAATTTAAAATATATAAACACAACGTGAGTTCTACTCATGAACAATAAATAATATACAATATGTAGGTTCTGTCAACTCTAAATACGAACGAAATTTCAATTTAAAATTTTGTATTCGAAAATGGCAATAAAAGTATCCTTGTAGCGCAACTGATATAACAAAGTAAAAATGAAATCACGTACCCCACAAACAATTTCCACGACGGAAAAAAATATCTGGGAAGTCGCTGATTTTCTAGATAGATATTTCAGTGGTTACTAGAAATACGTGAGCCGCGGGGAAACTAAAGAAAAAACCTTAAATGTCTACGCAAAAACAAAGGCATTTTTTTCTTTCCCATAGAATTGTTGGCGCTGTGGTAATACAGAGTTTATCAAAGTGTAATCTTAACGCAGCGTATAAAATGATTTTAGAGATTAAGATCAGATAAGTGGCACGACATGACGCTGCGGCGCTGGGGTGGAAAATTCAACGCTTGAAGTCCGATACCAAATCGTGTAGCCACCAACTTGTTACAAATTCAAATTCCTAAGTGACCTAAAACCAAATATTTTTTTAGCGTTATTTCAAGAATTTATGAAATACAAGCAGGCAATATTTGAATAAAATTTTGTAACATATTTTCACAAAACATTTTTCGGGACACAGAAGCCCTTCTTCAATTTAGAAATTTAAATCAATCAAAATAGTTTATTTTCTCAAAATATATTATAAACAAAAATTATAGTTTAAGGCATCTATTAAGAACAGGTAAAACATAAAAAATATATAATACCAGGATATATAATACGCATGAGAGATAGTTCAACATTTGGAAAACAAGATACTCTCCAAAGTCAAGAGTATTTGTCTTCTAAACGTACTTTCATCCAAGACGTCGATCTCCAAAGCGATCATGTTCATCAGTTTGATTACTCTCCCCACCGGCATCACCAGAGGCAGGTTGGTTCTGCGTGCTGGGAGATAAAACAGTCTGTGCTGACGCTGTCCAAAATAACCATCTGGAACATAAAGATGGATAGCCTCCAAGATAACGGCGTTCTCAAAGAACCCCCTGGTAAGTCTGAAGAAATGGGTAAGTGTGCACCCATCTCTTCTTATCAGCAAACTATTGGTCCCGTCCCCGGAATGCAGTGGGATAAAGTCACGGATAGCTACCAAACTCCCTCATGTAGAGATATCTCAGAAATCTTTTCTGAACCCTCTACAAATAGAAGCAATGGCAATATTTAGTAAATAACACAATTAATTGCGTAGTCACGGACGTTACGGAGATCGTTGTGGTTTCCATCTTCAGGGTGCATCATAAATGCGTCGTAGGTAATGTATACTATGTAAACTCATTTTACGCTGTACCGTGTCGTGCGCTAACTAACTCGGAGAACAAAGCGCGATTGTTTATTTCTCACTCTTACACTACCGGCGGTGCGCCGCCCAAGAAATGTGTATCGCAGCCCGAGAGCCTGGTTTGGACATATGGAACTAATGGACGAGAGAAGAATGGTTAAAATGTTGTATACAAGCAGTGTGAATGGAAAGAGAAGCTATGGAAGACAAAGGAAAGCATGGCTTGACCAAATCGGGTGGTGGTCTAGGGGATAGAATGCTTGGCTTCTGATCAAGGGGACTTGGGTTCGAGCCTGGACATGACCAGATTTCTTTCTTCATAATAATGAGCTATTTTCTGCTCACATTGAAGATTGTAAAATAAATTCTAATATCTTTGATTTAAATCTTTGGTGTTAGTCTTTTTTTTTAAATAAAAAAAAATGCCAAAAGGTGGCCACATTCGAAGTCGGAAAAATCAACGAGCGTGCATGTTACAATGTATGAATGTAGAAGAAACTCGAGAAATATATCATGTCAGAGCCGTATGGCGGTCCATTCTATCTGCCTTAATGACGTGCTGGTTATTAAATTATTTATTTTATTTGTCTTTTTCTTTTTTAGATACTTTGTATATACAACACTAACTTTTAAAAAAAAAAATTGCATATCAGACATATTTCGGACAATCGGTCCTTCTTCAGTGATACATATTATCAAGATAAACGTTTTATCTTAATAATATGTATCACTGAAGAAGGACCGGTTGTCCGAAACATGTCTGATTTGTAATATTTTTTTTAAGCTATTGTTATATATACAATGTACGTAAAAAAGAAAAAGACAAATAAAACATCTAAAACACAAAGTATGGCGAACATAGAAGAAAATATTTATTTTATATTCAACAAAGCAAGAAATGCAGTCGAAACCGGTCCATAATAAACAATTTTACAATGTAGAGTTGAAAAAAGCGATCGTTTAAGAAATAACAAACAGTGGATTCGTAAATTCATCCACTAAACACACAAAGAGACGGAAATGGTCGGATCATTACAATTTAAATTTGCCTTGGGTAAGATTTCTTTGAATTGATTCACGTTTTTACTACTTAATCTAACTTCTTCAATAAATCAAGTCCTTCTAATGGCTCGGAAGATAACACAATGGCAATTTAGCGAAGACCAAGAGAACGGAAGAATAACTTAATAAGTTTCAACTTAAATAGAATTTAAATAAGTGATCTATTGGTTTGTAAAAATAAATGGTTCTTCGTCTCATACAATTGAATTACTTATTTGTAACATAAATAATATTATATTATACATTATAAAAATTATTTTGCTAGCACAAGATAAAATATTAAGTTTCTAATTACTTTGTTAATAAAAGTAAATATTTTGCCCTAAAGAACACTGAATTATACACATTTTAGAAATTTCAAATAAACTTATTAGATTTTCGTATGAACCACTAATTTTAAACTTATAGATACAAAAAAAATAAAACACTTTGTATTTAACCACAGTATGGTTATTATAATTGATGCCTGTAATTGAGACAATAAATGAGGCATCAATTAAAATCATCATACCGTGGTTAAATACAAAGTGTTTTTTTAATTTTATATTAAGTGGCATACCATCCTCTCTCCATACCCTTTCGGGTAAATGGCGTGATATTTTGTTGTTGTCGATAGTTGTGAAAAACGAAAAATTGTTGTTTATAGATATAAAATAATAAAACACTTTGTATTTAATCAATCAATTATTAGTAATTATTAGTAATTTAGACAATCAATTATTGAGGCATCAATTGTTGAGGCATCAATTATTGCAGAGAGTTGTGGATGTCGGGAAGGGAGGCTTATGTTCAGCACTGGACGACTAAAGGCTGATGATGAAGATTTCATGTACTCATTTTATGAAATATTACAGATGAACTAAATGCAAGCAATGCCTTATATTAAACGTTAAATTGTTCCATGTTCGTTAAAGTAAAAAAAACTTTTTTCGTTATAAATGTATAAATTATGAGTTGTGTTGTATATTATTAACATTATAGAAACTTGAATATTGTAGATACTTACACGCTCAATATATCTAGCCTTTGAACTAAAAATTCGCATTAAAAGAACTAAAAAAAAAATACGTTATGGATCGTTAGCAATATATCGCCCACATGAATGAAATATTTTCCAATGAAATGTTTCAAACGAATTTCAGTGATAAAGCAGTCAACAATAAATGGTTGCTTGTATGTGCGTACACAATAAATATTATTACATTACTCTAGAAATTGTAATCATTAATTTCCCGACTGGATCTAGGTAGTTATGTAACTTTTATAATCAATTTAGTTATTATCTTGACTAAACACAAACATAAACAAGTATTGTAACAACGTAATTGATGTGACAAGTTAATCAAAAATTTTAACGTGACAAACTCAGCTTTTATGTACAAATGAAAGTTTATTTAGCAATCGAAATAATTGAACATATTGCTTTATTTAAATTTTATCGAAATTTATAACTTCAACATTTTCAAATTATCCCATAGGGGAAACGAAATAACACTATAGATACAAATATAAAAATGGTGCAATCCTTGGTTTTATCTTTATTTCTGTACAGGGTAGAAACTTGGACATTGAAAGCACTTGATCAACAACTATTCAATGCATTATAGATGTGGTGCCAGAGGCGGATAGGAGAACAAAGATTTTAATGTCTCTATCCTTCAGCAACTTAACTTCAGGAATAGACTTTTGACTATTTGTCAAAGATAGGCACTCCAAACCTTTTAACATATATTGAGACGAGACCAGGACAGCCTAGGGAAGATGATCGTCGTAGGTATCATCGAAGGATATAAAGTTTGAGGAAAATCAACGTCTGGAGATGAACAACTTACGCCATGCAAATAGAAGGATTGGACGGTCACGACCCTCAGACATGGGGAAGTTACTTGGAAAAGAATACTAAAAAAAGCGTAATCTCAAAATGTTTTTTTTGTTTTGCGTATAAATATCTTTGTCAAACATAATGTAAATAAACGATATATATAATATATAAACGAAAATAAATCATTTTATTTAAATTGGGTGGTTAACTATTCTTCTCGGATACAAAATGAGTTTTTTTGTCAACTTTAAAGTGTTTATAAATAAGTTTAATAACAAAAGCCTAACGTGATTATATCTTAATCTGAGCTGGAAAAGTAACACTTGTTATATGCCAAATATTCCGGTTTATATCTGGATCGAAAACATTTTCATTCCACCACGAAGTGTGTGTCTAAGTCACGAACTGGATTAAACTAGCAAGAGATTTTCTATTTTAATATTGTTTCATTTTTTTTTTTAAATAAATTTACTCCTTTTGCATGCAACTTCAGAACAATATTTCTGTGATAACAGCAGATGTAGCTTCAATTACGTTCGGCGCAGTCCAAATATGTTTATTTTGAACGTTAATAGCTGGAGCACACGTGCAGCGCCATTGAAATGATTAATTCATAAAATGTCACATTATTTATTTATACTTATTATTAAAACAATTTTTCAGTATCATTATCATCAGTCAATGATAATGATGCTGAAAACTCTGCCGATGCTCTAACTCCGCCGATGCCGTCAAGCCCGGATGAAAAAGGAGGAGAGTTGGCGTGCAAGGTTAGCAGCCTATATACCATAAAAAATAACCTCAAGCTCACAGTACAGAGAAGAAAACCTCGGACAATAAAGGACTACTCTGGAAACCGACCAAAGCACAAAAAAACGAACACAAGTACAAAAACAGATCAACAGTCGAATTGCCTGCTAGAATATAATGTCATGGAACATCATGGAATGAAGACACTGAGGACGATAGCAGGCAAGACACTGAGAGATCGCGTGAGGAACACCAGAATAAGAGAGATATGTGAGGTTGAGGATATTATAAGATGGAGCAGACAGCGAAAAAGGGACTGGTACGGTCATGTTCAAGGAATGGACACCACCTGACTCCTCTATATTGCATTGCATAATCAGCCTCATGGGACTCGTCCTCGTGGAAGACCTCCTTAAAGATGGGAGGTCGCCTGGGAATCTACCTCACAGGAGGAGCAACACTCTGGAGAACAGTTCACATAGGTCTACAATAAGGAAGAAGATTATCATCAGCGCTCAGCCTGTCAACTGAGTACTGTCCACTGTGAGCCTTGGATTCCTCCAGAAATCGTCACTCTCCCCGGTCCATAGCCTGCTTTCTCCAATTCAAGCGCAATGAGATCCTCCTCCACGCAATCCATCCACCTTAGCTTAGGCCTTCCCACACTGCATCTTCCATCTGATTGGGTATCGAGAATATTTTTTAGGAATTCAGTTTTATTTTATTAATTTCATAAACCTTTCAATGTTGGGTTCATTTTTAAGATTTTCCAGCTGTTGTTTTGCCTAATCCTCTACTCTACATTTTCTCAAACAGGTCCAAGATTTTCGTTTTTCACTACCTTTTAAATGCATGCTAAAATAATGCTTTTAATGAAATATAAATCTTCTTAAAAGGAAACGTAATTTTTATTGTTTTTTTTTAATCAGATGTATTGAAAAATGGAAATCAATCCTTTATATTGCGGTAGAATTTGTACGGTTCAGGGTATAAAAAATAGCTTTTAAATTATCGAACTAATAAATAGTATGTTTTTATTTTGAAAACATTATTTGCATGCAACTTAATTATTAATCAATAATACATTAAATGTGCCAATCAGGGTTACGTAATGTTCCCGTGGTTATTTAATCTATATATGGACAAGTGTATAAAAGAGCTGAGGGTTGGATGTAGGTGCCAAAATGAGCGAAGTGTCAGTAAGCTGTCTTTTGTATGCGGATGATGCTATCCTACTTGCATACGAGCGTTAACTACAAGTTCTGGTGAATAGTATGTATGAGGTATGCATGCGAAATGTGTATAAGTCTAAGGTAATAATTTTTGAAAAAGATGAAATCGTGACAGTCATTGCAACATTAGCGTAAATTGTGAAAATCTGAATAAAGTGAATAAGTTTGTATATTTATCTATTGTGTTTACAAAGGATGGCAGTATGGCAATCTATTATTTGTGCCTACCCTTTCAGGGAGACGGTATGATGGTTAGTTGGTAAGTTATTAATGTATATCTACGCCACGCTAACAAATAGTGTTCCGGCACACGCGTATTGAATAAAGTATCTAGTAAATAAGTATATTTAATCCCTTACAACGAACAAACACTAAGCATTTAGTTTTCGTTAACAAACTTAACAAATTGTAGCATTAACGTGAAATACAGCACAAATGTGTCCGGCGCGCAGTTCCGTTCTCGCAGAGATTTATATCGCCGGAGTGAATCGCATTTCCCGCCGGAGTATCCGATTTCCTGATGAGCTTTTACCGCTTTATGCTCTCGGAAACCCCTACCAGCCGCCAGATGCGGCCGGTGTGTTTTTCATATGGAAACCATACATGTTTAATAATACATTTAAATGTAGATGAATCACAAAAAGCTCAATCCAGTAGAGTGAATTTTATCACGTAAAATCTTTTATTTTTCATGACTGGACATTTGATGTACTCGTACATTAACAAATTATCCCTTAGATAAGGCAACAGGAAACCACCCGTCGAGAGGACTTGACACGGCACTATTAGGATAATACTTAAAATAAACTTAAAATATACATATAATGCCTTCTTTAAAATCTGGGATATAACATAAAGTATTATATTAAGGGTTGGCCAATATGGCTACTCTAAGCCAAGTTGAGTTTACTACTGTTCTCATTGACCAAAAGCTTAAATTTAACATTTTACTACCAATTCAATTTAATTTAACTTAAATGACAAAAATATTTTTTACATAAGTTTATTGTTTCTTGAACTATTATGTAAATGGAAAGATAAATTATTTTATAAGGATTTTTTTTTCTAGAATATCTGCTAGAATATATGCTTGTATATATGTACTTAAGTTTTGTTTTATATGCAAATGTTTTGTTTGTCAAAGGTGCGTATAATTTGTTATGCTATAGCCAGATAATACATGTCAATATCAAATAATACAATAAAACCATATTGATGATTGATGTATACCTTATATTCCATTTAAAACATGTATAGAATATGTTTCCATTTATTAAATTTAAAATAATTTTCAATATATTATTGCAGTGTTAAAACGTTATATTTCATGATGTTGTAAAAAAGGTATTTTGTAACACATCACTTTATTTCGAAAAGAAATAAAATTAAATATTAAAACAAACATGTTTCGGAACATAGAAGCCCTTTATCAGTGTAGTTAAATATTATGTATACAAAACAAATATTTAAACAAAATTTTTATTGAATACCGTCAGTTTTGTTCATTTTGACTGATCTTAAAATGAATATTTTCGAGCGTTTTATGCATTTATTTTTACAAATATTTTGTATATATATTTTTTTTTTTTTAATTATTAACGAAGTTCAGGTATTTATCTTGCGATAAAGAAAATGCATCCATTGGATGCAAAAGGCACAAGACAGGGATACGTGTAGAAGTATGGGGGAGTCCTATGTCCAGCAGTGGACGACAACGGCTGTATAAGTAAGTAAGTAAGTAAGGAAAATGAATCAATTATTGGACTTGAAGGTTAATTTTTTTTTATACACAACAGGTCGTTTGGACCCAATTACTGTATAACATTTTTTTATTTTTTTAGCTATTTTATTGATTCTCGTGACATGTGACAGGTAGCCAATCTATCGCCATTTTATTGTCACGTGAATTCTACACCAGACCAAAGACAGTGGGACAATCACACTGCCATCGCCGGGAATCGAACCCAGGACCTTCGGCATGGAAGTCAGAGCTAGTAACCACTCTGCCACTCTGCCACGAAGCCCACGAAGGTCGAATTATATGATTATTGGTAATATTTTGTTTATTTGTAATTTCTAAATAAAACAAGATTATTCAAAATGTTATTTCTCATATCATTAATGAATATATACTATTTACTTGTTTAAAAAAAGTAGATTTTTTTTAAAAATTATAATATAATATTTACGAACTACCACTGTATTCCAGTGCTTCATGCTCCCAGCGCAGCGAACGACTTAAGCCCGAGTTGTGAACACTTTTCGGCTTAAACTAAGCAACTGGCGACATTATTTTGTGATATAGGTTTACATCGGGCTATAGCAAGCTGAATGTGGTAATGCCTTAGTTTATTGCGCTGCGATTTGGCTATAACTTTTATTATGAAGTAAATACGATCGTTTCCTGCAACATGTTTTTTTCATGCGCCTTATTCGGAGCATGAAAAATCTACAATTTCCGCTCGGAAAATTCTACAATTATTTTTTTGTTTCGCAGAAATTGTATTTTTTTCATATGTAAATACCGTAATATTAATAGTATGGGTGTGACCAACGAGGAATAATTAATATTAAAGAATTTTGCGTGTTGCAAACGCCACATGCGAAAAATACCTATAAAATATTACTTTATTGTTTCTTTTTTATATACTCGTACGTTGTATCTTAAACAACGATGTAAAACTCCATATTTAAAAAGTGTATGAATGAAAATGTGAGTTTTCCAGAATTTTAATTAGTTTTCAAGGGTCTTATAATGTAACAGCCTAAAGCTGTATAACCTCAGGCAGTATGTGGAAAGTGGTATTTATTAGTATATTTTTATTCTGCTTGTTATAATATTTTTGTGTTTGTAGTCATTGTGTGTCTGTCATGAATATGATATATATTATAATCATTGTAATTATTTTAAGGCCCAAAATTAGTTTATTATAACTCATGGGAAATACATGATTTGTTATGTATTTTATAAAAAATAAAAATAAAATATGGAAATGACACGTCTTGCCTTACTAAGGCAGTCATTTGATAATGCCTTGGCAAGGCGATACATGTCATTAAAAAAATTCCGTTGACGGTTTTTGAATATTGTTCCTTTGTCGTGGTACGACTAGATTATTTCAATAAAGTCTACATCAACATTTAAAACAGCAACAACAACAACAAAACCATCACGCCGTTTCCCCGCAGGGGTAGGCAGAGAGAATGGACCGCCACACTACTCTATCCTGGCAAACCTCTCTAGCTTCCTCCACATTCATACAACGAGTCATACACGCACGTCGATTCCTCCGACTTCTAACATGACCAACCTTTAAAATTTGATTAATTTGGTCATGCCATGTTTCCCTCGGTCTGCCTCGACTTCGTACCCCATTTACATCATTAACGTATACTTTCTTAACCATTCTTTCTCCATCCATGCGTTCCATATGTCCGAACCAACGCAGCGATCCTTTCATAATTTTGTTCATAATACCTTCTTCCGCTCTACATTCCTTTCTTATATCAGCATTTGAGATTCTGTCGTATGTCGTTCTACCACACATACGTCTTAGGGACCTCATCTCTACCGCATTTATTCTACTCTCATCCTTCTTTTGCCAGTTCCATGCTTCGCTTCCATACATTAAGTGATTGTGAACGGCCGTTTTCGCTTTCATTGATAAATTCTTGTTTCCAATAACTATTTTAAAAGCTCCATTCACTTTGTTACCCGCACCAACCCTTCTTTCGACGTCACTATCCGTTCGGGCATCTGCTGTGAACATGCTACCTAAATACACAAATTCCCTCACCTGTTCCAAGTTCTCTTCGTTCACACTTATATTACAAACTGTCATTTGCTCTTCCCTTTCGAAAACCATCACCTTTGACTTTCCGACATTCATCATTAAATCATTTGACTTGCATACCTCATTCATTCTCGACACCAAGATTTGTAATTCGTCCGCACTATCCGCAACGAGAACGGCATCGTCCGCGTAAAGCAGACAGTTTACAGATAAATCACTCATCTTAGCACCAGCATTTATACCTTTAAGTTCTTTCATACACTTGTCCATATACAGATTGAACAACCATGGAGACATCACGCAGCCCTGCTTAACACCCTTCGTGATATCAAACCAAGGCGTGATGTCTCCATTTACCCTAACACTGGCAGTGCTCCCTTCGTAGAGAGAAGCAACCGCCCGTATCAGTTTTGTGCTCACTCCGTATTCGGACAAGATTGACCACAGTTTATCTCTGTTCACTCGATCATAGGCTTTTTGCAAATCGACAAACGCACAGAAAAGCTTACGGTTTTTGGCCATAAACTTCTCCGCAAGCGTTCGAAGTGCAAAAATCTGATCCATACATCCTCTTCCGGTCATAAAAGCGCCTTGAACATCCCATACTCTTTCAGTCGTCGTCTTTTTTACTCTTTCTATTAAAATTCGGCCGTAGAGTTTACCAACGGCGCTTAACAGACTTATTGCCCGGTGATTTCCGCAGTCCATACGAGACCCCTTTCCCTTATATAGAGGCATGATAACAGCCCTCCTCCAGTCAAGCGGCGTATATCCTTCCTCTAAACACTGGTTAAAGAGTCTGTATAACCACGCTGCAACAACCGGCCCACCGTTTTTAATAAACTCCAAAGCGACACAATCATAACCAACAGCTTTTCCACCTTTCATACAGCTTACAGATTTTACTATTTCGTTCAAACTTATTTCTGTCATATCTCTTTCGCTATTCGTACAACTCACATTTGTAACGCTCCTTCTCATTGAACTCTCAGTCATTTCACTGCCATATACATCTTTAAAGTATTCCATCCATCTTCCTTGTATACTGTCAAAATCAGTAATCATTCTTCCCTCACAACTCAAAATTGCTTTCGCACAACCATTTTCGGGAGGATTCCGGGCCTTTTGACTTCCTTCCAGAACATTTTTATGTTGCTCTGAAAGTGACTCGTCATCTTGAGACCGTCTTCCTCCTTCAGTTTATCCTTTTTCTCTCTCACTTTCAACTTGACATTCATCTTACAAACTTTGTATGCTTCTTTTGCTCTTTTATATTTCTCGCAATCTCTTTTATCCACAGATATCATATTTAACCATGCATCCTTCTTTTCTTTGACCAGAATTTTTACACAGTCATCCCACCAAGCATCTCCATTCCTTCTTCCTTGCACACATGTACCACATACCTCTTTCGCTGTTTCACATAGACTTTCTTTCAATTTGTTCCAGATCTCGTCTATACTTATAAATTCAGATTCTCGACCACTCAGCCTCTCATTCACTTTCGTCATATAACTCTCTTTTACGTCATCGATTTGGAGTTTTTCTATTTTAACTCTAGACGGGGCGGTCACTGTTTTGTTCTTCTTGGTGCGCCAACCTCGGAACAGGTTTATCTTTGTCACCACCAAAAAATGGTCAGTTCCGAGTTCGGCCCCTCTGAACACTCTGGTATCTACAGTGTCCGTCCGTAATCTAGAGTCAACGATGACGTAATCGATAGTCGTCCTTTCATTCCCTCTCTCCCATGTATACTGATGGATCCTCTTATGATCAAACATCGTGTTTGACACAAAGAGGCTCCACTCCAGGCATACACCAAGCACTCTCCTTCCATTATCGTTCGTCCTACTATCACCATACTTACCGAGACATTCTTCATAACCAGTCCTTTGGATTCCTACCCATCCATTCAAATCTCCTGCTAAAATAATTCTTTCGTTCACGTTCTTACTCGCTGCTATCTCGTTTACACTATCCCAGAACTCATCTTTCACAGCTTCATCTTTGCTATTAACAGGAGCATACCCAATTATGAGTAATACTCTTGTCAATCCAATTTTGAAGCGGATCCACATCAGTCTAGGACTTATACATTCGTATCCTTTCATACATTCTACCATCCTTGGAGCTAGAATCGCTGCCACACCCTGACCTCCCCTTTGTTCTTGTGATACCCCTGACCATAAGATGAACTTATTATCATGCTCTCTAGATCCGCACTCTTTAACCATGCATTCAGTCACACACAAAATATCCAAACACTTGTTATTAAATTCATCGCACATCTCACTTAACTTCCCTTCCATACCTCCTCTAATATTCCAAGTACCAATGCGGCACTCCACTCTCCTCTGTTCGCCCCCGCGGAAAATGCAACGTGATGGGTGGCGGACCTCATCGCCGTCTCTAAGCATTTCCCACAACCACTAAAATCTACCAACTTTAAAACAGCAAAACCAATATACTCCAGCCTACATTCAATGTGGCAGCAATAATGATAAAGGATACACAGAAGATTTGTCATATAACGCAACACTTTAACAAACTTCATTGCCTTTAATGTCATTTGACAGTTCGTTGTCCGTTGACAGTTTTTAATTATTGTTCCTTTGTCGTGTCACGACTAGATTACTGAAATGAAGTCTTCGTCAACATTTAAACCAGCAAACCAATGTTCTCCAGTCTGCATTCAATGTGGCAGCATGACTGATAAAGGATACACAGAAGATTTGTCATATAACGCAACACTTTAACAAACATTTGACAAGACAATGAAGCTCGTTAAGGTTTTACGTTATATGGAAAATCTTCTTCTTCTTCTTCTTTGCTAGCCTTCTTCCCTCCACTGCTGAATATAGGCCTCTTCCAATTTCCTCCACTCGTCTCTATCCTGCCCCCTTTGTATCCAAGAATTTTTTTGGATCCAAATATCATCGATCCATCTCATCGGTGGCCTTCCGACACTTCGCCTATTTGCCCATGGTCTCCAACTGAGTATCCTGAGTGCCCATCTGTTGCCACCCTGTCTAGCCAAGTGTCCAGCCCATTGCTATTTCAATTTTGCCACTCGGTCCATGACGTCAGCAACCCTGGTGCGGCATCTGATTTCTTCATTCCCAATGCGGTCACGCAAGCTCACACCAAGTATCTATCTTTCCATGGACCTCTGTGTACACTTGAGCCTGTGAACACTTTTTGCTGTAAGAGTTGTCGTCTCTAGTCCGTATGTCATCATGGGCAGTATACACATGTCGTAGACCTTTCTTTTGAGACAAACTGGTATTTCATCATTTTCAATGTCTCAGTTTACCAAAGGTGGCCCAACTCAGTCCAACTCTTCGAGGTAGCTCTGCAGTTTGATTCTCTATTCCGAGTCTGATTTTATGACCAAAATATAATACACATACTATTTCACACTTTCTATCTTATTTCCCGCATTTTTGCTATTACATTGGAAAATGCAATAGCAAAAACCATATATTTGAACCATTTAGATGCAAATTGAAAATCATGTCAATTTGCATCGATAAAAGCTAAAATAAAGAATAATGTAATTTTGATCGAAAATCAAAATTAAAATACGCTTCAACTATGTTTGATCGCGCTATTATAAGTGAGAATATAAATTTATAATACACATTTTCAAATTATTAAAATTTAATTTCACACTTTTTTAATACTTAGTATAAAAACTACTTTATTATGAGGAAGTAGAGTCAACCAGTTTCACTCTGTAACGAGCTTCCTCAGGGCTATACACAAACATATGTTTATACCCTGAGGAAGCTCGCTACAGAGTGAAACCGTTTGGCGTTACTTACTCATAATGAAATGGTTTTTATACAAAGTATTAAAAAAGTGTTTAATTCAATTTTTGAATACGTCAAACCACCAAGTATTAGCTTCTTACCAAAGTTTAAATACATTTTCGGACATATTTTATTTATTGAAGGATAACCTGTTAAGTTTCAGGTATTTAAATTTTCTTGTTCCAATTTTATTTTTCGTCTATAATAACCCTGTGTATTATATGATACGTACTCATATCAACTATTGATTATTTAAGAAGTACGTAGCATTACCTAACGGTGCAAGAATAAAGCGAAAGGTCGACAACTGTGGACATCGATGTATACTTATCACTTTGATAACATGTTATTATGGGCTATTGTAAGTTATTGTCGATGTTTTTAAATGACTTCATTCGTCATCAATGCGTGCGAGACTTCATTTTTCATCGATCGCAAAAGGTTTTAAGTTAATCGAAAAAACCTTACCTTACTATTTTATAGTATAGTAGTAAAAATTACAATTCTGATACGAAAAAAATAAATATGTATTTTTTTATACGATCTGTAATTTGAAAAATATCCTTTTTAACTTCCTGAATATTCGTTAAAATAAACAATACAATTGCACATTTTGACGCCTTTCATTTTATTTATAAGAGATTTACCAATTTTGATTTTTGACAAAGTTGTTTATACTAAAGTAAACATAAAAAATGCATAAATATATATAACATAAAAAATACTGAACGGTGAAATAAGAGAGAAATGTAAGGCAGATATGACTGCATCATGGATAAAATTAAAAAAGGATCCCTGAGATGGCTTGGACATATGGAACGAATGGATGAGAGTAGAATGGTTAAAAAGTTGTACATAACCAGCGTGAGTGGAAAAAGAAGCCAAGGACGACCTAAGAAAACATGGCATGTCCAAATTAATCAATTACTAAAAGGCGGTCACATTCGAAGTCAAAATAATCCACGTGCGTGCATGATACGATGTATGAATGTAGAGGAATCCCGAAAGGTATCCCAGGACAGAGAATTGTGGCGATCCATCCTCTCTGCCTATCCCTCCGGGGAAATAGCATGATGGTTAGTTAAAAAATACTTTTACAATGTTGTTTATAAAATAAGTAAAATTTGTATACCAGTTTTTACAAAAACGTTAATCGCTGTTTATATGCATTATTTTTTTTCAACTCATTTCAGCTATACGGAGCGTTAAATTTATTTTCGCCCGGAGAATATTCACATTTTGCGAAAGGTTTTTTTGCCTTTTGCTATGGCAGAACATTGAGAATAGAGTTGAACGTAATCCTAGTAAGTGCAATCGGTCATTTGGTTAGACTTAAACGACCTGCACTCTATAAGCACGCCCCAGCGCATTTAAAATGGCATACAAATGCGGTTTAAAACGTCCACTTTTCAGTTGAAAGTAATTAGTTTACTTTGAACTGGCATTCGTATTTTTACAGTGCATAGTACACATTAAATGATGTATTTTTTGTAAGTGTTTACGAAGGAGGATCTCAACTGAATATGAACTGATAAACGAGTACAAAGTTTTAAACTGTTATTTGAATATGTGATAAATTAAAAGTTAGATAGGTAAATATTAAGTCGAAAGTCTTCTATCCCTGTGTGTGCATACAATTTCTATTACATTTTAAGTTTGTATGACATTTTTAATTATTGTACATTCTGTCACTTAATAGCATGTGTCATCTTCAGAATGAAGTTTGCTACTCTATATTATTCAATCATTTTACATTTTTTGCACAGTTATTGGCTTTTACGTTTAACACCAATTGCGATAATTTTTTTTTAATATTTGGCACCACTGTAATGATCTACCCTTAATTAATAATAACTAGTTGCAACCCGTGAAATATTCACTGAAGTAAAGATTTTCCACCCTATAAAAACTTAATTCACTTTACAATCGTAATTAGTAATAAATTGTAACTTTTCACGTAAATATTTTTTCCACCCACGTTAAAATTTCAAAATTAACAATACCAAATTGTTCTCCTTTTGTTTTCTACACTTCTGTCATACAACAATAATCAGAACAAATTTCAAAATCAGAAAAAAATTCAAAGAAATTCATTGTTTTTCGCTCTCTTGTATTCAAAATATTCTCGTACTCTTTCTTGATGACATCCCGTTTTTTGACTTACATTACGATATTTAGGCTAGGTGTTTAGACAATGTTTTTAAATAGTGGAAGTTGCATTGGTTGTAAATTAAGAATATTTTGGAAAGGTGGATTTCAAAGGATTACCTGATTATCAATGCAGCTGAGACGTGCAGGTACCATTCCATATTCCAGGCGAAAAGACATGCCACTGCAAAAGTCCGGTCCCTGAACTTAGTGCGGTGAGGTCACTAAAGCTCAACTTATCAATCTATTACTAAGGAGTTTGCGGATTGAAATGTAGATTGCCGGTAATTAAGGCTATCAGAGATATTCCATTTAACTGTGTCAACGTTAATTATAAGTGTGATTTATATGCTTCATTATAAAGTTTATGCTAAAAAGGACATTTAATGAAAAATCTAATGGTATCTTTGAAATCTGTAAAAATCTTAAAAAACGAAGTTACTGAATTAAGAAAAGTCATTTTAGAGGATGTTCTTTTATATTCGCCTTCACTTTGTGTTGTGGATTCACATATGTCTTTGTCTTCTTCTCTCCCATATTGCAGATCTTGCCATCTGTTTATACAGGATATCAAATTTCTTCCTGTGATGAAGACATCCAGCTTTCTCTCTGTCTTTTTCGTGGAAATCCTGGTGGTCGACGCTCTACAGGAGTCTCGTGCATTATGATTTAAGGAATCATCCTCAAGATGTGGTCTCTCTAGAATTGTCTTCTCTGCCTACTCCATCTTGCTATGTCATCAATTTTGCTGGATCTGCGAATCTGTAAGTTGATTATCCTATCTCTACCCAAGATAGGTTGCAACGTTTTTATTTCTGCAACTCTTAAGAAATGTTTGGTTTGGACAGTGTCTGAATTAAAAAATATCGTTAATAATATTTTTGCAAACCGCCGCATAGTTGAACATGACTAAACAACCTAATTGCTTTTCCACACTTTTCACTAAATGGGGATCACATGGCATCGAAAAAAAGTAGAAGAAGATTAAAACGAATAGAAACCGTCAACATTTGATCATGCATTAGCAAGGCAAAACAAGATAACAAACATATTCATTCGTATTAATTATTGTGTGTAATTGTTATTAAACATTTATGCTTGCTTTAAATAAATTAGTTAAAATAATGACGAAAAAAAATTTTTTTTTGTGTTTTTGGCAGAACATGTACTACAAATTTATTGATGGTTGCGGTTTTAATTTGGTAAAACTTCTTCTTCTTCCTTGTTGTAGACCTACGTAGTCTGTTCTTCAGAGTGTTGCTCCTCCTGTGAGGTAGATTCCCAGCTGTCCTTCCATCTTTTAGGAGGTCGTTCACAAGGACGAGTCCCTTGAGGCTGATTATACAATGCAATATAGGGGAGTATTGCGGGGTTTAATCTTTGAACATGACCGTACCAGTCCCGTTTTCGCTGTCTTCTCCATCTTATAATATCCTCAACCTCACATATCTCTCTTATTCTGGTGTTCTATTAGTGTCTTGCCGCTATCGTCTTCAGTGTTTTCATCTTGGAGGTCCTCAAACTACGTTTTAACATTAAAGTATAATAAAAGCGCAATTGCTTTTTCGGTTTAATATTTATTTATATAATTTATATAATTATATATATATTTTATATAATTTATTTAATATAATATAATATAATATAATTTATGTAATTAATTATGTATATAATAATAATAATATATTTATATAATAGTCACAAATTTGTTTCGCCTTGCGAGGGCATTCTGAAACTCTCTTAAAGTTTTGACTATTGTGTATATATATAAATATATCAATGTAAAACTGAAAAAGCAATCGCGCTTTCATTATAAATTAATTTTACCACGAATTTATTGATTAGAATAAATAATTTATTCGAGGACTGCACTGCAATCGTTGAACACAAACCGAAGCTTATGTAGTAAATAACAAATTTGAAAGTAAAATAAACACGGACGTCAAATAAAAGGTTAAAGCTTTGGGCTCAAGTTAAGGGTTGAGTAGAACATTTAGTCAATTTCCAAGTCAATAAAGTGCGGTTACTGCCTCGTAAGCCCAGAGTTCCCCGAGTTTATGTATCAGATGTCCCTATCCCCATATATTTATACTCTCTATTAAAACTACCGACATCAAATTAATGTTACTTTTTAACATGTGAATAATCATAAAAACAAACAAACAAACAAACAAACATACCTTCACTCCAATTCTCGGAAAGAGTAGGCAGAGTGAATGAACTGCCAAACCACTCTACTCTTATACCCCTGTCTAGATTCCTCCAAATTCATACAGCGCAGCGAGTCACACACGCACGTTAATTTTCCGACATCTAACAAGTCCGACATTTAAAATTGTATTAATTCGGGCATGTCATATTTTTCACGGTTTTTCTCGACTCCGTACTCCACTCACATCGTTAACGTACGAGTATACATTCCTAACCAATCTTTCTCCATCCACGCGTTGTACTATAGTTTTTTTTTAGAGGTTTGGTTTTTAAACTGGCAACATTGTTTCTACAGACTGTCAATTTAACAGTTGACAGTTGATTTGTATTCAGTACGTTTGGACATTTCACCATAAATAGACTGACGTCAGAACAGCGCGTGCAAATTGTGCAAATTTATTTTGAAAATCGTGGTTCGGTTCGCCAAACTTATCGTGCACTACGTTCATTTTACGGTCGACATAATCGTCCATCGGCTGACCCAGGGGAAACTTCCACACGGAGATCAGAGGAAATGCTTCAAGGACTACCTAAACCAAACCTCCAAAGGACTAAAATCAATAGTGAATCCTGGAAAAAAAAAAAAGAAAGAGATTGCAGAAGAGGAGGAGGAGAAGACCCGAGGAAAGACCTTCGGGAGACTATGGCATCTTCACTGCCAACACCTTTCCCTGCCCTTGATGTGCCAGAGTGTGGGGGTCCAGGATTGGCCTCTTAAGCCACATGCTAACAATCAACAACCACAATCCGTGAAGGACAGTCTTCCTCTGACACGAGGGACAGTCGATGATGAAGATTATTTACTATTTATTTACCTATATTTTAATATCTGTGAAAAACTTACCACATTTGTAAATTTATTTTATAATATTTTGATATTAATATTTATATATAATAATATCAATGATGAAGGGCTTGTGTGTCCGAAATATGTTTGGTATTAAATATTTATTTTTTTAATCAAGTGAGTGTTGTATAATAAGTAGATATAAAAAAGAAACATATGCTGTTTATACTTTTCTTTTTTTCTATACTTTGTATACAACACTCACTTATTATAAAAAAATTAAATTAAATATCAAACATGTTTCGGACTACCCGGCCCTTCTATAGTGATATTATATACCTGTAGATATTTAAAATATTATAAAATTGTTTACCAATATTGGTCGGTTGGACAGATGTTTGTAAACAATTTTATAATTTATTTTTTCTTTTTCTTTTTCATATACTTTGTATACATTAATAATTTAAAAAATATATATATCAGACATGTTTCGGACAGCCCGATCCATTTGGTAACAATTTTATAATATTTTAAATATCTTTATAATATCACTGAGGAAGGACCAGGTTGTCCGAGACATGTCTGATATTTTATTTGAAATATTTTTTAAAGTTAGTGTTGTATACAAAGTATTATATATCAAAAAGAAAAACAAAAAATATGAAACATCTACAACACAAAGTATGGCGAACATATAAGAAATTTTATAATATTTTAAATATCTATATAATATCTTCGAGGAAGGGCTGGGTAGTCCGAAACATGCTTGATATTTAATTTTAATTTGTTTAAAAAGTAAGTGTTATATATAAAGTATATAAAAAAAAGATAAATATAAAACATATACAATACAAAGTATGGCGAAGATAGAATAAAATATACTATTTATATTACATTTAACAAATCTTTGTTTTCTTCTTAGAATAAGTGCTGATTGTATAACCGAAGAATAAGGGTATTAGCGAGTGAATTGAATGGCCTGAGGCGTGTTTTCAGGTGTATTCAGCTACTCGAAGAAACACACCAGTATCCGGTACTATAATGTCTGCCTAGCCCCCAATTTACGGCGGAGGTATGATGTTAATCGTTCACATATGGCGGGGCTGAGCGGCACGCATTTCCAAGCATTGGGAAACCAATCAAAGTGGCCATAAAGGCATATTACTATCATAAAAACTCTGATTTGATCGCCTTGATATTAACTTGTCACGCACAAAAAACAGGGCGAAATAAACTCCAAATTGCCCGGGGCTCTGTGTTTTACATGAATTATTAAACATTGTGTGAAAAACAGCTTTTTCAGTTGTCAGGACTTTTACGTAGTTATAAAGAATATAAACATTTCTGAAAGCATTATTATATGAATTTGTTTTCGCTTTTAATATTCAACATAAGCACTTCATTAGTATTCATATTTTTATGTATTTATATGGTTCAAAAAAAGATATTTTCTTATGAATTAAAACACTAATTTTACTAAGTTGATGCTTATTTTTCTCTACGTGTTTCGAAAATTGTTTACTTTCATCCTCCAGTGAACGATTTAATCTGATTCAAAAGTATTCATAAAAATAATGAAATAGGTTTACTTAAATAAACTTATGACATAACAATGTTTATGAATATATTAATACATTTTGGAAATTGAAAATAACGTTGTTTATAATCCACGAAAAATTTAAAATCATTTAATTTATATTATCATTTAATAATTATAACAGCTATTCCGGACAGCGCAGGATAGGGAAGAGTTTACCAGAGTGATCGCCAACGTCGACGAGACCTGACAGGGCACTTTAAGAAGAAGAAGATTTAATAATTATGTGTTATAATTGTTTCATATTATCTATTAGTTCTTACTGGTAGCAATTTGTCCAGGTTGATTTTTAAAATTTAAATGTATTAATACGAATGAAAACGCCAGTTTTCTAGAAGCTCTCTTATATTTTTTGGGAATGACATGTTATTTTATATATTATACTAAGAATCATTAGTCACCCTGAAATATGTAAAATAATTTGTTAACAATTTGTAAGAAGACGTGTTTCTTAGAAACACTTTATTTTGTACTACCTCAAATAACTTATTATTGGTTAATATATTTCAATTTCAATTTATTCAAAAAAATTATAAACATTACAGAATAACACATCCAAATCGTTTATAATCACAAAAATAAAATTAACAATTTAAAAAAACATATTTACAAATAATATAACAAGAAAACAAATGAGAGTAAGTCAGAAAAAAGAAAAACAGAAGACAATTTAAAAAAAAAATATTCGAGAACAGTTTGGTAAAGATTAACATTTTTGTACAATAAGAAGAGAAGAAGCAAATAGTAATTTAATACATAAGAGATAGATGCTTTCTGAGGGTAGCCTCACTATCGTGAAAAATGTCCACATCCGAAAATATGCGGTTTAATAGTATTATTGCCCTGCCCACGGGCATTACCTTAGGTAGATTGGTTCTACACAGTGGCAGGTGAAATAATCTATGTTGCCTTTGTCGCAGAAAATTGTCGGGGACAAACAAAGTCAAGTCATTCAAAATATCAGAGTTATGTATTCAACCACGAATCAGTTGAAAAAAGTGAAGACCCAGGTGGATGGTTCGTCTAATTGGTAGTCCAGCATACCCAGCAAGATTGGTAGTCCAGCATACCCAGCAAGAAATCAGTTGGGTACAGCCAGGGATAGTAACCTTTCTCTTTAAGGTATCATTTAGTATCCTAATATCATTTAGTATCCTAACCATGTAATCTTGTCATAAAATTTCTTAACGAGATACAAGAAATACTTTCCAATATTTCTGGACCTAACCAAATAGTTATTTGTTAAAAATGTATAATGTTACATCAATTTTAGTTAATTACCATATTCTGATCCATTTACCAGTGTATATAAACTGCAACGAGTAAAAGTTTCGTCAAATTTGATAATTCCTTAGAAGGGCGAAACATGTCATTCCCAAAAAATATAATAAAACTTCTAGAAAACTGACGTTTTCATTCGTATTAATTATTTAATATGGAGTTTTACATTATTGTTCAAGAAACAATAAATATTGTTCCTTTGAAATGTATTGATTTTAATGCGTTTTTTAATAGTCTTTCTTTGTTTAGTTTTTATTATTTACACGTAAAGATGGAGGTATCCTTCAAAAATGTCGTAATTTTAAATATGTTGTGAATTATAAAGAACGTTATTTTCAATAAGTGTATTACTATCTAATTCCATAGAGTTAATGCCTAATAAATGAATTTTATATTGTATTAAATTTTTATTTAATGGATGAGAGTCGCACAACTGCGGAGTGACGGCTAAATAATAAGAAGAAAGATGTTTAAAAATATTACCTTTGAAAAAAATTACTTCTAATGAAATTTTTCTATCCTTTGTGAATTCACATTAAGAAAAGCCTTGATAATCAATAAATATTTTTCTTAAGGAATAATTGTATGTCAATAGAGTCGAAGAATATGGTGGTCGAGGCGTTTACAGGACTTATGACCTGTCATTGATTAGGTTAAGCGCACGCTTTATTTAATACAACACTCCCCATTTCTCCCTTCTTACGACCACCATGTCTTACAACTTTTTTTTGGAAGACATATACACTACAATGTTGGGGAACACTTCACATTTTTTAGTTCAATCTATAATATTAGTAAATATTCACTTATTACTACACACACTAAATTTCTACACACACTAAACACACTAAATATTCTTCTCTTTACATTTAAATGCATATTGAAGTCTAGACGAGCTTTATAATTAAAAAAATTCACATCATTTAAATAGGTGCAGATATTGTATAGTAAAAGTGAAAGACAACATCTAGTTCTTAATGGTGTATATGCGTTATTTTTTACGTTCATAACTCAGAAACAATGCTTTCGTTACGGTCTGTGAGAGGTGATAACGTTTGTGTTACGCTGTTACGAGCACCGTAAATCCGGGTGGAAAAATATGTTGTACCCTTAAATCATAATAACGTAATATAACATCAGAGTGTACGTGAAAGCTTTCCACAAAAAAGACACATATGAAGCAAATATACGTCACTCTACATAAAGGGCTTTTTTGATGTTCGTGTTGTGTGATGTGATATTCCTACGTTTTAAGTCCGTATTTGTAATCATTAGAGGTCAGGGAAGCGGCACGAGGTCTTGAAATCAACATTTTAGGTTTGTGTGTTTACCCCTTGCGTGCAGCGAAAAGGTAACCTTTTTATCACTGTACACAAATATACGCACACTCAATGATATATTACACACATTTGTAATGAAAAAAAAACACAGAGTGAAAAAACTGTTCTTATATTACATTTTTTAATGTATAAAAATACTTGTAGACAAATACTGGATTTTACCCATTGCGGGTTAGTCATTTTTAAGGATTAATTGTATCTCAATAGAGAAGAAGATGTAAATTGTTTTTTTTTTTTAAACAGAATATGGTGGTCGAGGCGTTTACAGGACTTATGAACTGCCAATGGCTGGGTTAAGCGATCGCTTTATGTTAACAACATTCCCCATTCCGCCCTTCATTCCGTTGTCATATTTCGGAGGATACCTCCATTTTAGGTGTAAAAATATGATAAAAACTAAACAATGAAAGACTAATATAAAAACGCATTTAAAATTCAAAACAATTTTTTAAATTTAAAAATTCACCTGGGCTATTTGTTATAAGTACTAATAAATAAATAAAATAATAAATAAATATTAGTACTTATAACAAATAGCCCAGGTTAATTTTTAAATTAGAAAAATTGAAACGAATTTTAAATGCGTTTTTATATTAGTCTTTCTATGTTTAGTTTTTTTTTTTTTTTTACACCTGAAGATGGAGGGAGGTATCCTCCGAAACGTGTCGTGTTTTTTAATATTTTGTGGATTAAACAAAGTTATTTTAAATTTCCTAAGTATATTACTATGGAATTCCACAGTGTTAATGCCTAAGCGTTCAATAAGTTGTTCTTATATTGCTTTATATGATTTATTTTGTATCCCTTACTATTTAAATCTTCTATTTTGTATCTATTGTGGTATCCTATGGTTCTAAAACTTTAACTTTTTCAAACATTACATTAATATGAAAGCGATTCGCAAGTAATCACGAGATAAAATGACATTTCAAACAATACAGTTATTTGACCATATAGTTAATGTGGTCAAATAACTCATGACGTTTGCAAGCGATACGATTTGATGATGATGAAGAATTAGTCCAAGGTAATGATTTTCGAAAAAGAAAGAAACACGACAGTCTGTAAAAGAAAGTGTGAAAGTGAACGTGAAAATCTAGAACAAGTGGAAGAATTTGTGTATTTAGGAAGTATATTTACTTCCTAAATACACAAATTCTTCCACTACTTGTTCCACTACTTCCACTACAAATTCTTCCACTTCTATTCCGGACAGCGCAGGATAGGGAAGAGTTTACCAGAGTGATCGTCAACGTCGGGGGGACCTGACAGGGCACTTTAAGAAAAAGAAGATTTACAAATGATGGAATTGTGAAGAAGGGTATTGAAGGAAGGGTTGGGACAAAAAACAGAGTAAATCGTGCTTTTAATGTTGTCATTGCTAACAAAAGTCTATCCAAAAAAGCTAAGATGGCAGTGCACAATGGTGATCTTATGCCGACCCTTATGAATGGAAGTGAAGCTTGCATTAGTCGTTAAGATGGTTTAGACACATGGAATGAATGAGTGAGGACAAAATGGTGAAGAGGGTATTTGTAAACGACGTGATCGGAGCTAGAAATGGAGGAAGGCCGAAGAAAACTTGGCACGATCAAACTAAGAAATCGACGTGCGTACATGACACGATGTATGAATGTAGAGGAATAAAGATATATATGTCAGGACAGAACAGTTTGGCGATTCATTCTTTCTGCCTACCCCTTCGGGGTGACGGAGTGGTGGTTAGTTAGTGAGTTAGTTAATATTAAAAACCTTAAAAGTTAATTATTAATTTTCTATCATTTTCCGAAGAAAATCAATCACTGTGATGGGCTGTTAACAAGTCGAAAAGGCAACATGTCCGCTTTCATTACCGGTACGTCAATATATGCCGAGGGCAGCGGATCGTAGGCACAACCAGCCTGCACACAGACATAGAGCACTCCATGTGGTGGTGGGGACATATTAGGTACACACTGTAGTGTTGACTCCGGGTAGTTTGTGTAGAAAATTGCCACCCCTTTGTTCATTATAGGGTGTTTATCAATTTCCCCTAAATCAACTTTTGCTATTTGTAAATGGGCTGAAAGGTATTCTAGAGGTAACCTTGAAGTTTAAATATTATTATTTTAACAGTAGGAAAAACTATCATCTTGTATTTTCACAAGATTTATATTTATTTTCAGAATGTAAAAATAATAATCTTCGTAACAAACGAAGACAGTAAATTATTTTTATTTACATCAAATAGAGCGACATCAATTATAACAATATAATATAAAACATAATTCTTGGTAAAGCGTGGGTGGGGTGGGGTAATCAGTTATTCATAGAAAGTGAATCTCAAAATAGAGATAGGGAAGAGTTTACCAGAGTGATCGCCAACGTCGGGGGGACCTAACAGGGCACTTTAAGAAAAAGGGGTCCTACTTTCAAGAGTCAATCTCTGGGCCAGTTTCCTCCCCGTACATAAATTAAACCAAAAAAGATGTAGTGATTTACTTCAAATTATACTCGTACGTATAAATGCTTAAAAATTTTAATTAACTTGTTTGTCGAAATATTAAATTCTATCTACGAGTATATTATAATAATATTAAATGTCAAATGTCCTAATACAAGGTCAAATACAAAATACAAATGTCAAATGTCAAATGTCAAATGTCAAATGTCAAATGTCAAATGTCAAATGTCAAATGTCAAATGTCAAATGTCAAATGTCAAATGTCAAATGTCAAATGTCAAATGTCAAATGTCAAATGTCAAATGTCAAATGTCAAATGTCAAATGAAAAAGGAAAACATTTAAGGTCAATGAACAAAAGGCAGGGTTGAAAGGTCAAAGGTCAGAGGTCAAAGGTCAGGGGTCAAAGGTCAGATGTCAAAGGTCTGGGGCCGTTGGCCAATGGCCAAAACTCAAGGATCAAATAATGTAAAGGGTCAAAGGTCGAAGGTTAAAGGTCAAAAGTCAAGGGTCGAAGGTCAAAGGTCAAGGATCAAAGGTCAAAGCTAGGGGGCGAAGGTCAACGTCGGATTTGAAGGTTAAGGGTCAAAGGATAAGGGTCAGAGGTCAAGGGTCAAAGGTCAAATTTTAATTTTCAACAGGTTGTCTCCATCCGCTGCTGGACGTAAACCTCTCCACCCCACCGCCCTCCCCCCTCCCTCAGCCTCTCACCAGTGTTCTCCGAACCCGTCCCGCCGTCTGCACAATATCACCGTTTTACCTGGTATCTCTCGACACTTACCTTGGCCTCCATTCAATAACCTACTGGCTCCATCTTCCATCATCCCGTCAACACACATGACTAGCCCACTGCCACTTCATCCTCGCAATGCGCATCCCTACATCGGTGACCCTGGTGCGTCTTCTGATCTCCACGTTGAGTATTTGATCTCTAAGAGAGTTACCCAACATGGGTCTTTACATGGTCCGTTGTGCAACTTTGATTTTGTACACTGCTTCTTTAGTTAACGTTAGGTAGGTCATCGCACACTAGTCCAGCACTTTGGGGCACGTGTTATTATTAAATAAAATTTACTAATCCTTAAGGAAAAGAATTTGGGGTGAGACATAATATTATAAAACTCCCAAAAAAATTGCCTATACCAATGTCACGAATCGAAACCACTTTGTTTTCTTATAAACTATTTTATCACTACTCAAGAATATTATCATACTAGGCGTGACTGCGAATAGGACCGAGTTATCTTAATGTATGTTCTTGATGAAATGTACTACTACACCCTGTATGTACTCGTACATATACGCCTTCATTGAGTTTAAACCGAAATAGTACTGCACACTACGGCTCTTAGTAACTAACCGCCTCTAGAAATGGACATACCATACATGCAATGAACCATTTGTTCAAACACTATACCTTATCAAGACCCTACAGTTAGCATCAAACAATCCAGCAAATTAGATACCAGTCATAGCAAAGGGACGAGTTTCCAGTTCACGTGTAGTTAAATACATTGCTCTAGCTTTTATGCTTTCTTTGAAGTTCCTTCACTTTTCGTTTCAAGTACTAAGCTTTACGGGGAGATTGAACGTAGATGTTAATAATGAATGGAGGAACAAAGTATTCCCTAAAGCTTAATTACTTTGCTTTTAAATTAAAAATGAAACTCTTTGAAAGCGATTTTGGACTGCGTTTTCAATTAAGTCAAACGAAAGATGTTTTATTTTTTCGGTAAATTATTAGAGGACAATTTCCTCAGGGCAAATTGAGATATTTCATAATTTTCAATTATGAAAAGTATTACAAACAAACCATCACGCCGTTTCCCCGCAGGGGTAGGCAGAGAGAATGGACCGCCACACTACTCTATCCTGGCAAACCTCTCTAGCTTCCTCCACATTCATACAACGAGTCATACACGCACGTCGATTCCTCCGACTTTTAACATGACCAACCTTTAATTACAAATTACATTTATTACAACAACTATTTCTAGAGATCATATATAATGAAATTTTTAAAAAGGAACTTAAAAGAGGTTATTTCCCAGAGTTATATTTTAATGTAATATTTGGGAATGATTCCCGTATTATTGACGCAAGTAATTTATAATCCTTGAAATACAGAATTTGCAAATCATTAATATGAAGCCTAATACAAACTGTACAATAAAAAAAAAACGTATCATTTTCAAATTAATATATTCCATCAAATACATATGAAATTTTTTTTTAAATCTTGGGAAATTCCGCGTAACATGTCTTTCTCTTCCAAAGTTTCGGAGATTGCAACAGTCTCCATCTTCATTTTATGATTATCCTGAATATGGAAACTGCAACGATCTCCGAAACGTTAATCGAGAAAGAAATGTTGCAGGGAATATTTCAAGATCCCAATCAATAGCGCCAAACCGTGAAATCTACGCAATTATTAAACTCTAATACGTTGACATTCCAATTATTAAAACAATGTTGAAAAAGTTTGAAAATATTTCAGAATATAACAGTAAGAAAGTTCCTAAAACGTCCTGATGATTAGTTCTAATAAACCTGTTAAATATTAAGAAAAAAAAACATAGATTTATATTACTTAATGATCCTTTCATTATTTTGGTACTTATTATACGCCGGAAGCTCCGGCGGGAGCGAAACCGGTTGGTGTTACCAACTAAAGTGGTGTAGATACAAATTACTGAACGTGTAGTATTATTTTAATTAATAATGTCACACCACAAATAAAGTGCTTCATACGAAAGTATAAAAACAAATTGAATCAAATCGATTGGTGATCTAGGGCAGTGTTCCACAAAGTTTTCTCACCTACGGCACACCTAAGTTCTTCCTAGAATTCCGCGGCACACCAAAAGCTAAAATTTGATCTGGACGTAGACGTCGATCAGCTCGGGAGACGTTGGTAACCTTTTTTTTTGCCAGCAACTTCCGGCCAGTAGAAATCTGCAGACCTTTTTCACGAAAAAGCTGAATAGCCTAAAAAAACAATAAAAAAAGATCACCAACGTTCCGACTAAATATTTTTTTCTTTACGTATTTGGCCACGGCACACCAGTGTGCCGCGGCACACCGTTTGCGGAACACTGATCTAGGGGACTAAATGCTTGATTCCAGATCTAGGGTACATGGGTTTATTTTTATTTTTCATAATACTGAGATATTAATTATTGTTAGTCAGTTAGGATTGCATAAAAACCTTAATATCGTCGATTTAAAATTCGATTGTGTCATCACTCTTATGTTTTAATGACAAAATTGATTATAAGATGAGCACTAACCTTCTAATCCACTGAAGGCATCTTCGTCAATGTGTATGATTCCGTTTCCTTCCAACTCCAAAGAGTTAAGCAGTGTAAGGTGAGAGAAAACCTTTCCAGGGATCTCCTTCAGGTGGTTGTGAGCTAGGCCGAGAGAATCCAAGTTGCGAAGTCCTAGAAATAATAAGGAATATTTAAATTTTGACGCCCTATTATCATAAATTTGTTTTTGACACGTGATGTCTTTAGTTTTCTTTTTACAACAAAATCAATACATTATGACTTAAGTAGAGTATAAGCAATACATAAATACTTATTCTTATCTTGCTATGTTATTTAATGTTATTTTGAGACACTCATAATCTGTCTTATTTAATATTGGTTAGTTTATATTGTTTTCTCAAGGATGAAGGTATAATGCATTTGAAGCATCCCAAGAAAAACAAATTCTAAAGAATAAAAAGTTATATTTTAATTAATAAAATGATAAAAGGTACTATTTAAAGATATGAATGTGTATAAAGTTATGGAGTTTAGTGGGGAAAAAATAAATATAATATTACATCAACACATTAGAGATTTCTACAATGTTAACAATCACCTTAAAAACATAAGATAGTTACTTCGCTTAAACCGGTCACTCTAATTAAGAGGTATTAAAATCACGTAAAAAATTAATAAATTGGCAAAATGAACTAATGTATTGAAAAGCATACTAGTTGTATACAAGTAGTATCTGGAAATAATAATAAATTGGATAATTCTAAAAGCGTCATTTTTATGAATTAATCATCTCGGGGGCGCTGAGGAGGATACCTTGACGTAATACTCCTGAGTGGACATCCCTTGCAATATTGCTGATTAACTCCAAAGCCCTAATCAAATTAATGTGACAATCCAAATTCCCCTCTGGGGGTGGTTTGGATCTTGACACAAACTCTTAGTGCCCTGCGCTAAGCTATATGAAGTTTTATGTTCATGAAATAATAATTTTTCTCTGAAAAGAGGTTTCCGATAAGTTTAATTTGTTTTTTATAAAACCCGTACTTTCTTTGTTTTGATTACCATGAATTACCATGAGAAGGGAGAATTATAACATTGGGCGAACCTTAAAGATGTAAGTTATTTCAAATATCATCTTTAAGCATTTATTTGTTTCCTTGTTTAAGGCTTACCTAGTTATATGAACGATATGTAACTCTGTAGGGAAATAATATTTTGACTCGAATATTAATAGGATTAGAAAGCTCGTTCGATATCAATCCATTGATGTAAATAAGTCAAAATTGCCAACATTCAAGCTAACTAGTTTTAGTATTGAGCCAACTGTATATTTAACAAATAATGTAATCCCGGTATATTGTTCCGTGAACAATGATATAAAACTACATATAAAATAATTCATTCGAATGAAAACGTCCGTTTATTTTTAAAGTTTCGTTATATTTAAAAGGAATGTCAAGTTTTGTCTTGTTAAGGCACTGTCAAATGTCGTTATTACATTTTATAATGAATTAACATTAGATTATACCTTAACACACATTTGATAATGCCATAACATATATTGCCTTAAAGTCGCATTTGATAAAAACTTAACAAGGCGAAACAAGCAATTCTATAAAATATTATGGAACTTCTAGAAAACAGACATTTTCATTCGTATTAATTATGTAGAATTTTACATCATTGTTCTTCTTCTCATTCTTCTTCTTTTTCCTATGGCCATACAACTCTTGAAAAGTTCTAGCCTCCTTGATGATTTTTCGCCAAGCCCCTCGATCCTGCGCCTTTTGCTCCCAGCAGTCCAATTCGCCCAACCTAGCCAAGTCAGCCAGAACATTGTCCATTAGGCGCTGTCTAGGCCTTCCTAGAGGTCTTACTCCAGTCGGTCTAGACGCGTATAGGGTCTTGATTGCTCTGTTCTCTTCGGCTCGGCATACGTGCCCAATCCATGCTAGGCGACCGGCTCTCACGGTGCTCGTTATAAGGGACTGCTGGGTCATCGTACGGATTTCTTGGTTAATCTTATGCCTCCAAGTTCCCGCTGCAACACCGAGTATGGGTCCCAGGATAATTGTAAGTATTCTATTCTCAAACCAGTAGATTCTTTGTTGTTCTTTTAGAGTCATTGTCCATGACTCAGAACCATATGTCACTACTGGCTTGATGATGGTGTTATAAATAAGCAGCTTGGTGTTTCTGGATAGAAGCTTAGACTTTAGGAACGTTCGCAAGTAGGCTGCAGCTCGTAGGCCTTTTTGAACTCTGTGTTCCAACTCCGCAACATTGTTCAAGCAACAATAATTTGGACTTAACAAAAGTCATTGGAGATCGGTTTTAGAAAATAAAAGTTTTATTAACAGATGAGCTACAGTGTATTCTGTACCTTTTCAGTTACATTCAATATACAAATTTAATGCATTATTCGAATATTCACCGTTTTTATTACAAGAGATAATAAAAATAAAATTATAATATGGAACCTTTATTATGAAATTTGGAATTCTCTCGAAGTTCCAGAATAATATTGTTAGGGTAAATTAAAACGGTTTTGTTCATTTTAAATATTGATTTATTCGCCACTTCCATCAAAGAACACCGAAGGACCGTTTGAAAAGCATTTGTGGGAAGCAATTAATCCCACAAACCTGCCATTTCCTTTAGCAGTTAGAAGTGAATTACCCTTTACAATAAATATTCCTGAATTATTTATTAAACGAGCGTACCTTTGGCTTTAGTGAAAAAGACAACGAAGAGAGGTGACTGACTAGTATAATATGTGTCCTGAATATATTTTGTGAAAAATTTAAATAGTTTGATTACATATTATCAATTGATTAACAATCTTCTTGGCATTTTTCTATGACGAATAAACATAAGATATTATCTCTCTCTCTGGTTTCAATCCTGGGATTGGTTTGCACCAAATTACTCTATTCTTCTCAAGATATCATATGTTTATTAAATAATATTTTTAATGCACAAGAACGAGAAAAGTCGTAGGAAATACAAAATCAAATTTTCAGTCATTTAATCCAAAATACTCGTAAGATAATAAATCATTTTTCTAAAAATAATATTTAAAATAAGTCAATGATTGAACAATATTTTTGCGAGTGTTATAATCCCACTGACATGATCCAACGGGTGGCGACTCTAAAGTGGCAATGGGAAGTCACGTAGCCAGAAGCTCAGATGAAAAGTGGACAAGAAGACTGCTGACTTGGAGACCGTGGACGGCAAAGAGACGTGCAGGGCGACCGCAATTACGGTGGAAGGATGATCTGAACAGACACATCGGAATAACCTGGATGCAGTCTGCACAGGACAGAGTGACATGGAAGCGAATGGAGGAGGCCTTTGTACAGGAGTGGACGGGAATAGGCTGAGGAAGAAGAAGAAGAAGAAAAATCCTTCATAATGTTAATACATATTATAGATATTGAATTTATAATTCTCTCAATCAATAGATCATACTTTAGTTAACATTCATTAGATTTTGGAAAATACTTCGACAAGTAGTATTATTATTGTAATAAAAAATAAAAAATATAAAAACTTCTACAAATAAAATTTAATTAATTATTGTAAACACATATATTGATAAGTAAAAGTGATATGAGATAATGCTTAAAGACATAAACTAACTAACCATCACGTCGTCTCCTTGAAGGGGTAGGCAGAAATAATGGACTGCACATTTTTTTTTCTGACGCACTTCTCTTGATCGACATGCACGCACATCGATTTCT
The DNA here is from genome assembly GCA_022606425.2 of Lepidostoma basale. Classification (NCBI taxonomy): domain Eukaryota; kingdom Metazoa; phylum Arthropoda; class Insecta; order Trichoptera; family Lepidostomatidae; genus Lepidostoma; species Lepidostoma basale. The sequence goes on from JAHDVF020001321.1 coordinate 82,504, forward strand.
CCAAATCTTGCATTCACTTCTTATATTTTTATTTGACACTCTATCTAAAAGATGTCTTAGAGATCTCATTTCTAAATAAAATAACAATACACTTGTAATATTTTTATCAAAACCACTTTATTTGTTAACACCGACCGGTTTCGCTCCCGCCATTGGTGTTAACAAATATAGTGAATTTGATACAAATATTAACATACAAGTGTATTATTCCTTTATTTTATAATGTTACACCACAAATTAAGTGTTTCATACGAAAGATCTCATTTCTACTGTATTATTCGTTCATTCTTCTTTTGCCAATTCCATGCTTCACTTCCGTATATAAGGGTCGGACTCTGTGCACTGCCATTTTAGATTTTTTGGATAGGTTTTTGTTTGTGATGACAACTATTACTTTGCATTACATTACTATCGCTCCCTCCGGTAAAATCAAACTTCCATGTTCTGTTTCTTCTGCCCTATGTTTTCGTACACATTTAACTATCTATTTCATTGCTTTATTATTTATTTATTTCCGATGGAATATTGAAAGCCACTTTTTCTTTTTTGTATGATAAATGAGAACACATTATTTGAAAACGTGTGAAAAACAGAAAACTACTTTATCACGTGTCATTTATGAATATTTCAGTATTTTGATGTGAAACAAAATTTTTATTGTTGTAGAAAAAAAAGCAAAAAATCTATCCTGCTTTCGCTACACTTAAAATCTGTATACAACGCCAGACTTTAACGCTCGCAACGAGAAAATATGCTGGATTAAACCAGTGTTTCTCAACCTTTAAAGTATCGAGATCTCTAAAAATTCAAATAAAATGAAAAAACCTTTAGAACCCTCTTACTTAAAAAATTTGAACGAATGTGTTTGCACTTTTATTTAACATCAGTGACTGCAGCGTCTTGCCGGTTATGGGTTTGAAAAGATTACATTGTATCAGAAAAGTACCAATAAAATTAGAATTGTCCAAAGAGATATGGATCAAGAAATCTTGGGGATCAGTAGGTATAGCGGACAGAGTGAGAAACACTCTGGCTCTAAGAGTGCCTGTCCACCGGAGCGGAGCTAGGTTGCGGAGCGGTGTGCAGGAAAAAATCCACCAATAGAATTGCATAAAATCGAATCCGAATCGGAGCGGAGATTTTATGCAATTCTATTGGTGGATTTTTTCCTCGCACACCGCTCCGCAACCTAGTTCCGCTCCGGTGGATAGGCACCCTTAGAGCCAGAACAAAAGTGTCGGACATCATCGGTAGATTGTATCTATTCATATGAAATTATTCTTATCGTGCTTTTAAATATTTAATGAATTACCACATTCCAAAAATACCAACAAACAAACAAGTTCAAACGACAAGGCATGGATACCCACTTATTCTGATATTACTTTGACCAGTTTGAACTTGTTAGAACAGTTTGAACTTACAGAAAAACTTTTACGTGAAAAACAATGCCGATCGTTATAAATGAATGATTAATCATTTCAAACCACTTTAAATAATATCACGCCGTCTCATTGAAGGAGTAGGCAGAAAGAATGAACCGCCACATGTTTTTATCCTGACAATCATCTCAATATTCATACCATTTCTACTTCGCCTTTTAGATCTTCGACCTGTTATTATTTCCGGGCTGACTTCTCTTGGGAAGTTGACTCACAGTTTTTGATGGTCTTGTGGGGGGACGGTAGCCAACAGGAATCTGATGCATGACAATAAGTAGGATTCTAGAGGGACTATCATATGCACGTGCACATTCTAGTGCCTTCTGGATTGTCTACCCTATCTGACAACATCTTCTACTTCGCAGATTTCGCGGATAGCCGTGTTCCTCACCCTATTCTCCGCGTCCGTATCTCTGGTACCCGCACTTTACCCTTCGTTCTTGTTGTGTCCGCTCTGGTCTCAATTCATTATGTCAATTCCTTTGGTCTTAACGCCTTACGCAGGTTTTGCATATGTTGACTTTACTGTCAGTTCTCATATATTTATTTTTCTATATGATCTCTTTGAGACAATCTTATGCCTCTTGTTATGCACAAACATTAATTTCTCCGACTCCTCGTTTATTTCTTTAGGTTGGTTGTACCGTATTAAAAAAAAAGACTAATACCAAGGATTCAAATCAATGATATTAGAATTTTGAATAAATATTCAGTTACACTTTGTACGAGTATTACAACACTTTTTATTTTTACTGAACTCAGACATGTTTCGGTTACAAGTAACCTTTTTCCTTCCTTCCTTCCTCAGCCTATTCCCGTCCACTCCTGGACAAAGGCCTCCTCTATTCGCTTCCATGTCACTCTGTCCTGTGCAGACTGCATCCAGGTTATTCCGACGTGTCTGTTCAGATCATCCTTCCACCGTAGTTGCGGTCGCCCTGCACTTCTCTCTACTTCAAGTGTTGTAATGCAAAGTGTAACTATATTTATTCAAATATGAATCCACAACACAAAGTGAAGGCGAATGTAGAAGAAATATTAGAATTTATTCATAAAGCTTCAATCTGAGCAGAAAATAGCTTATTATTATGAAGAAGGAATCTGGTCGTGTCCAGGCTTGAAACCAAGGCCCCTGGATCAGGAGCCAAGCGTTCTTAATTAAAATTATACCTAATGATTTGTTTGTACACGAGTCTTACATTTGGACAGATTGCATCTTCTCTTATAACTCATCCCGACCACAAATTCTAGTTACAGGTTGAGAAACACTAAATACACCTCCGCCTTTACCATTTTAGAGAGTATCAATATTTATGTTCCAGACGGCGTTTAGACTGCATCAGCTTACTTGTTTACTACTTAACTATCTCCAAAGACGAAGAACCAACCGGAATCTGGTTACGTGGTAAGAATATAATTACTAGAATTTACTTTATTGAAATACAAATTTAGTTTTATTCCATTTGATCTTCTAAAACCGTCCGGTTTCGGCAACTCGCTGACCAGAAGATGAGAGTAAAATAACACTTGTTGGTAGAAGTTCATTGCAAACAATTTTTTTTTAACTTTCTTTATAGTTGACAGAAAGCAGTTGTCCTGGCTATAGAATATAAGGAATTTGACAGAAATGAAGAGTTTTGAGAACCTGTTCCAAGTAACGCTGAACATATGGTAGATGCTTTTACTGCAGTGATCGCCAACGTTGGGGGGACCTGACACGGCACCAGCAGAAGATGAAGATTTTTTTTATTATATATGAAAAGTTTTATTCAAAGTTTTCTTCCAGTTACTGCCGGTTTTGGCAGCACTATGACTAGGAGATAGATATGTAAATAAACTAAAAATTGATTAGATTGAAAATTTGTTTTTACTAACTCACTAACTAACCATCGCGCCGTCTCCCAGAAGGGATAGGCAGAAAAAAGGACTGGCATACTTTTCTTTCCTGACATGCTTCTCTCGTTTCCTCAACATTCATATATCGTGTCATGCACGCACGTCGATTTCTCCGACTCCTCGCGTGGCCGACATTCAATATATGATTTATTTGATCGTGCCACGTTTCCTCGGTCTTTCTCTACGTCAAGTTCTATTGGAAATTTTTTATTGTAAAACGAATTAACACACTCCATCCTAAATATGATGTGTGGCTTTTAAAGAAGAGCTGTTTTTAAATATAAATATTCAAAAATATATTGGGACGTTCTCAATACACACTGCTACAATATATTTATTTAAATCTTTTGGATATGAAATATGTTCAAATTTTTTTAAGTAATAGTATTAAGCAATATGCTTCCTTCTTTCGGCATAAATATTTAACGTTGCTCGGGGGATTGAAATTTATCATACACTCTACATAATGATACAATTTACGAGCTATTCGTGTTCTTGTAGGAAAATTTCCCTAAAGCGGCAACAAAAACCATTAAACTGTATCAAATATTGATATTTTGGGGCTCACTTTAAACTTTCACGGCGCTAACGGAATTATAAATGTGGTCGCAGGTCATTAGATTACAGCTATACAATACCTTAGACATTTCGTATCGATTATGTAATTCTAGAATCCAATGTATTATCATTGGATGTGAATATACGTTTGAAATGCCACAAATTGTATTTAGAACCTGTATTTTTATTCGTTTAACAACCTTTTACAACACCAGAATAAGATTAAAATATGAGGCTGGGAATATTATAAGATGGAGAAGAGAGCGATGAAGGGACTGGTGCGGCCATGCCCAAAGATTGGACACGACCAGACTCCCCTTTATTGCACTACACAATCAGCCTCACGGGACCCGTCCTCGTGGAAGACTTAATAGATGGAAGGACACATGTGAATTCACCTCACAAGAGGAGCAACCCTTTGGAGAAACGATCACATATGTCATATCATACTGCATAGCAAGGAAGAAGAATTATCAGAAGAAATAACTTTTTGAATATTTCATGCTTAATACATGCCATTCAATTTTTCATTTTTTCTCCCATCGTCCCTGTTTTATCTCTTCCGCATCCAGGTCATACCAGATATTCGGACAATGCTATCAGTCCATCTTTATTTTGTATACGACAGGTCTTTAAAACCCAATTACTGTATATATTTTACATTTACAAAAATACACGTTAAAATAAAACAATTGTGATATGTACAAAATATCAGCAATTTCGGTATGTACCTATGCGATAATTTAAGGACGCAAAGGTAATTTGGAGAATGTCCACATCGACTGACACCTCATTCAAGAGCACCATACCCCGGGTCATTGTATGCTGCGCCAAGACATTTGTTCTGCTATGCGGCATGCACAACAGATCGTGTCTTCTAGCGCGAGTATACCTGTCCGGTGCATTGAGGCCATAACACTCTAAGAGGTATGGGTTATCAATGAGGTTACGGAGTATTTTAAATCCTAAGATCATCAATGTACCTTTTCTTCTTGATTCGAAACTGCGGTCTTCTTCTTCTTCTTCAGCCGTCTCTCCACTGCTGGATGTAGGCCTCTTCTAATTTCTTCCATTTTTCTCTTCTTTGGGCTTCTCTTATCCACCTGCTACCCGCGACAGGGACAATATCATCGGCCCAACGTTTCTGAGGCCGGCCTATTCCTCTTTTCATGTCCCATGGTCTCCATCCTAGGACTCTGGGTGCCCATCTGTCTGTTCCCTGTCTGGCAACATGACCTGCCCATTGCCACTTTAGCCTGGCAATACGATCCACCACGTCGACAACCTTTGTCCGGCGTCTGATTTCTTCATTTCTGATTCTATCTCTCAGACTTATGCCTAACATTTGTCTCTCCATAGATCGCTGTGTACATTTTAATTTATATATGGTCCTCGCAGTTAAGGTGATAGTTTCCAGACCATATGTAAGCACAGGGAGGAAACTGCGGTACTCTGTGTTAATCTAATTTTAGGTCCTTCCACACTCCTTGTTCATGCTCCATTGAAGAATAAAAGTAATTTTTATTTATAAATATTGATATAATTCTTACCAGAATAAAAACATTTTTATAACCAAACAATCCTTGAATTTCATAATACATATTTTAAATAGAAATCAGACTTGAAACGGTTAAATATATACCCTTTTGTGACCTTAAATTATTACAAAACCCGTATAAAATAATCTATGGGTAAAACAAAGCGGTAAAGGTAATTTCTGGCAAAAATGGGGCATAAATTCTGGTTTGAAATTCTTGTTAATTTATTTCCCGACTTCGTTTGCATAAATTATTTAGGGCAATAAAAAGAACAAAATTAAAAATATAAACGTCCTCCATTTATAAACCGTATGTATGTGGCTTGTCCCTATACAATAGTGGGCGAATGTATTGTTTCATTAGCCCGAGATGCGAAATAAATTGGTTTGTACGTGAAATTATGTAACCCTTTGATGGTACAAAAGTATGCGAGCGTGATTGTATCTGTATACGAAAATAATAAAGATGAAATTTGCTATGCAAAGTGTGATATCAGTTGTTGTTTTACTTTCATTGTACCCTCAGGATTCTACGGAACTTTGGCATCATGAATTGTGTTAGTACTTTTAACTCTAAGATCATTTATATTCATTATAATAAAAGCTAGCAACCACGAAAACACAGCATACGAACGAAGATATTCAAGCATTTGGGTTGCTTAGTAGAAAACATTTTAATTTATGATGTTTACAATGGCGTTATATCTTATTCTTCTTTTTTTAATAGTACTAAAATTTGAGACACAGATATCATGTCTCCTCGGATGATGGGAACCAGCTGTCCCTCCATCTCTTCCTGGTCTTTCAGGTGGACGGTTACCGTTTTATCAAATTAAAATATTTAACTAATTAGGCATTCATTTATAAAAAAACTGTCTTCACTGATTTACAAATCTCCAAATTGTCGCACTCCGTATTTTCAACGATGTGGTATTCGATGTATAATTTTCTAGACGCAACTATTGTCGAATTTTCGAATACTCATAAACAAGATTTAAGAAATTCACGTTCATAGTTTTATGATATCACTATTTTACTTCGAATTCAGACAATTACAAAGTTCGTATATTCGTTTATATTGTTTACGATTCTAGCGCAGTCGTCAGATTTGATCCTTACATAAGGCCAGTCGATATACAATATCAACTTTTCTCTTATTTAGTATTTTCAATTTCTCTGTTATCCTTGTATTTATATTCCATGTCTTTGATCCACAACTTTCGATTGTACATTTGGTAGAATATTATGAATTAAAACCAAATTTTAATCCGAAATATCCAAATGTTTGTTTTTTAGTAGAGTTATTATATTTTATTGGGTTGACACACTTTTAATAAGCTAGGGCGATATCAATGGGTCAAAAATTCAATACTTAGCCAATATAAAAACAAACATTAATATTAAATATATAATATGGAGTTTTACATTATTGTTCAAGAAACGATAAATAACTTCAGTTACTTAATATTAAAATATTAACATTTTTCGTGAATTTTTAAGGGTCTATTTATATTTTTTATGTATTCATTTGAGTTTTAAAAATATATTTAATAAAATAAACTCTTTTTATTTTACCACGAAATTTTAAATATATTTGAAATAAAATTAGTTTATTTAAAATATTTATAAAATCCCGCATTGGTTTTTTAATACAAATTTAAAACTTAAAATAAAACTATAAATTAATGAAAAATTGAAACACGTTAATAATAACAGGTTTAAACGTATCACAATATATTTTTATGAGATTTCCGCGAGAGCTGTTTCGCCAATATGTGTGTTGAAGTATCATAGCGTTTCGGCCAAAATAATGGATTATCTGTATATGAAAAGGTTTATTTAAGAAGTTCTTTAATAGTGAAACAAATGAATACTGTATAAATCCAATCAAATTACACGAATTGTACCATAAAATATCATTCTTGAAAAGAATAATATGTATGGGTACGTGAGTCGTATAGATAAGTTTAGCAATCTTGCAATAGGGAGGTAATAACAAGGCCATGGGTGACAATTCTCTTACCTGCAAAATCGCCCTCAGAAATGGAAGAAATTTTATTTTCCTGCAGTTCGAGTTTCTTCAAGTTGTCGAGAATAGCGAGGGACTTCTGCGGAATGGCGTTCAGGTCATTTCCGCCCAGATTCAACCTTTTTAGTTTCCTGAAACAATGAAATAAAACATATAGGTACATTTTGTGAGAGCAGTTGCCGTAACAAGCTCTTATTATTTACGAGCAAATGTGGAAAAATCACATTCTATGAATAGTATAAAAGATAATCATGATTTACTGAAATCTTCTGATGGAAGTTTGTTTTAAATATTACTTAAATAAAACAAGGCTTTTTTAAGAACCCTTTTTGACTATATTTCGACAGCGACCGATTTCTCCAGGCCACGCGGGCTAAGTATTTTTGAAAAATAAAAATTATTTAACCGTTAAAGCAGCGATTTTGCGCTGCGGCGATTTGTATCGAAAAGTGCGACGCAGCGCAAAACTGACCTCACACATAATTTATAACGACGGTGCATTTTTATGCTTTTAAAAATAACTTTTTTGCGTTTTTACAATTATTGACAAAAAAATAGCCATGTCACGTGATAATATTTCAGACGTAAATTCGATGTGTAGTGATTTTGCGGATAGTGAAACAGAAATTAGTAGTGATGACAGCAGTGTCATATTACATCGAAGAAAAAGATTGAGAATTGAAAGTGAGTCTTCTTCTTCATCACCATCTTCAGAAACGGAAGAAATACAATCTTTTGACAAATTTTGGTTTTTGTATAATTTTTATTTTCAAAACCAAATAAAAATATAATAGTAATAATATTTTATGTTTATTTCTTCATATTCATATTAATTAACCTTTTTTCTGTATAACCCAAAAAGATTTATTAAAATTGATTAATATTTGTCTAAATGAGAGTGTTTTATTTGACACCATAATTTTTTCCTTTAGACTAATCAAAATATGCATAGCATTTTCCAATAGATTTTTACAAAAATTGCTTAGCACTCAAACGGTTAATTTGATCTTCTAGTTCCGCCCGATTTCGGCAACTCAGTGACCAAAATATGACAGTGGAATAAAATTTCATTGAAAAATATAAAAAATATCTAAGAAGAAACTATTTATTGTAAAACTTAAGTAGGTAAAATTTAAGAGACAATTTATAAGAAATTTTTTCTTGCATATTTAGATAGAAGAAAAAAACAAATGCAATTATAAATAGTGATTTAATTATAAACATATTACATCAGAAAAAAAAACTTGTAAATAGTGAAATCCGTTTTTTCTATGAGTTTGTTGTAACTGACAAAAGTTTATAATATTTATTTCATTCGTGAAATTAAACGAGTTGAATAATATCCGTAGTAATCCGGTCATGGATGAAAAAAATCCAATAAATTTATGAAAGATATTTCCAAACAACCTGCGATTATTTAATATGAATAGACTTTCAAGCGCACAGATTGATTTTATTTGTAAAATGTTAAATTACAAATAAATTGTACACAAAAGCTTCCAGATTACGAATGTTATAAACCTATAAACGTAAATCAAATATTTGAGAAATCGTATTAGCAACTATAAATATGAAAATAACGAATCTTATATAATACTATTTGAAAATAAATAACTAACTATCTAACTAACCATCACGCCGTCTCCCCGAAGGGGTAAGCAGAAATAATGGACCGACACACTTTTCTTTCCTGACATATTTCTCTCGCTTCCTCAACATTCATACATCGTGTCATGCACGCGCGTCGATTTCTCTGACTCCTCACATGGTCGACATTCAATATTTGATTTATTTGATCGTGCCACGTTTTCCTCGATCTTCCTCTATTTCTGGTTCCATTTAACATATACTTTTTTAACATTCTTTCTTCATTCATTATTTCCATGTGTCCAAACCATCTTAATGATCCTTTCATTATTTTGTTCATAACACCATTATTCGCACCGCATTCACTTCTTATATTTTCATTCGACACTATCATACACAGAGTATCCACACATTCGTCCAAGAGATCTCATTTCTACTGCATTTATTCTACTTTCATCCTTCTTTTGCCAGTTCCATGCTTCGCTTCCATACATAAGGGTCGGTAGAAGAACACCATCGTGCCCTGCCATAAAATAAATATTGCAATGTAATTTATATCTCACATTGTTATGATGGATGAGCGGTATTTTTATGGTTTTTCTACAAGTTTTTTGAACAAAATTACTGTATATAATTTGTTATAGCTATTAATGATTCTCATGACGTATGATAGACAGCTAATCTATCGTCATTTTATTGTCACGTGAATTCTACACCACACGAAAGACAATGCGATAATATATATTTATAGCACTGTTATCACCGGGAATCTAACCGTGACTTTTGACGTGGCAGTCATAGTTTATGTCACTCATCCACGAAAGCCGTTAATGTTTTATATAAAGTACAATGAAACTGGCATCTACAATAACTTATATCAATTTTAAAAGAAGTGATAAAAAAACAAAAGAGATATTAATTTTTAACTAAACTAACTAACTAACTAACCATCACGCCGTCTCCCCGAAAGGGTAGGCAGAAAAAATGGACTGCCACACTTTAACCGATGCGGCACTCCATCCTACTCTTTTCGCCCCCGCGAGAGACGCGGTGTGATGGGTTGCGAACCTCATCGCCACCAATAGGCATCTCTCGCGCATAGTTAGAAACTAAAACGTCCACAAAATATATCTAAAATAAATACAATGATATCAAATAAAATAACAAAATAAAAGTAATTCAACACATAATGTTCTTTTAGATGCTGCACTTGTTGATAGCTGGAAGATCCGGATATTTTTTGTTGATTTATTTTATATTCCACGTAACAATCGTTTTTTGTAATTAGACACATAAAACCATCCAACACCACCAAGAAATAGAAAATATTATTGAAGAATTTATTCAAATTGTCATTGGAACAAATAAAAATAATATTTTTACACCTGTCAAAATTCTTTAACTTAATTATTTTTTACTAAATTATAATAAATGTTTAATTATTTCAAAAGCTTTATAAAATGCAATAACTCTTCTAACACTTGTAACCATTGGAAGGTTTATATAATGTATTGGAGAATGTAAGAAAGTGTTACCATATTGAAACAAGAATATTTTCTTACCTAACAGCTACTTTGAAAAAAAATATATGTAATAAATATTTTACTACCAACATAATAAAAATAAACTTAAATTTGAAAGAAGGGTTGGTGCGGGTAACATAGTGTACATATGTATAGTAACAATGGAGGTTTAAAAATAGTTATTGGAAACAAGAATTTATCAATGAAAGCGAAAATGGCCGTTCACAATGGAGTTCTGGTCCCAGCCCTTATGTATAGAAGCGAAGCATGGAACCGGCAGAAGAAAGATGAGAACAGAATAAATGCGGTTGAGATGAGGTCCGTAATATGTATGTGTGGTAGAATGATGTACGATAGAATCTCAAATGCTGATATTAGAAAGAAATGTAGAGCGAAAGAAGGTATTAAGAACAAAATTATGAAAGGATCGCTGCGTTGATTTGGACATATGGAGAATAAATGGTTAAAAAAGTATACGTTAACAATGTAAATGGAGTATGGAGTCAACCTCAGGAAAAGACCGAGAAAAACATGGCATGACCAAATTAATCAAATTTTTAAGGTTGGTCATCTTAGAAGCCGGATGAATCGACGTGCTTGTATGACTCGCTGTATGAATACGGAGGAAGCTAGAGAGGTGTCAGGATAGAGTAGTGTAGCGGTCCATTCTCTCTGCCTACCCCTTCAGGGCAACGGCGTGATAGTGTGTTGTTGTTGTTGTAAAATGAATTTTGTGTTAGAATTGTTAGTTAATTTATTCCTACAACTTTAATTACCAAATTGCTTCTAATATTATAATTATGGGGTAGTATTTGATTAAGTATTGATTTGGCTCTTTGAACAGTAAGAGTTTAGTATCGGAGTTAATTGAACCCCATAAGCAAAAATAATTGCCCCAGGGTGTATAGCGTGTCAAACGACCAGGTAGGTATAAAGAGTTGGATAAGTACTAGAAAGGTCTGAATCTTTGCGGTTTACGCCTCGGGGATTTGTTAGTACACAATTTTCCCCAAGTCAAAACAAGATGGAAGACATGAGTGATACTACCTAGAATGTCATAAAAATTTTCGCCGGCCGTCGAGCCATAAACATTGAAAAATTAAAAGTTATGTCAGTCTTATGCTTCTTAAATATTCCCTAATTATATTGAAATGGAATTTTCTGATTTAAAAAATAATAACATTTCGTTTCTTTTGCGCTTAAGGCATTATTCTGTGGAATTAAATTGTTGATTAAAAATAATTTAACTTATAATTTTTTAAGAATAAAGTTTATCTCCAAAACATGTCAAATACTCATATATTACATATATTTTTACATTCATATATTTTTCTTGACGTACAAAAACTGGTTTAATCTTCATTTTATTCCTCTTAGTTTAGGTCGTATGACATGTTTGTGACGGTGAATTGTTTTGGGATGATGATGTCCAACCATCTCTCCATCTTTTTGGCGGCCTTCCTGATAGGTCCACGTGGTTTCTCCAAAAGCGCCTTCTGCTTCTTTCCCATCTTACTATGTCTTCAACACCACAGACAGACCTTATCGTTTCATTTCTGATTCGATCTCTGAGGGTTTTGCCTGCGATGGAGCGTAGGTTTCGCATTTCTGCTACTCTAAGAAGGTTTTTAGTTCTATTGGTTTCGGCTCTAACCTCTATTCCATACGGCATGATTAAATTTACTTTCAGTTAGCATGTATTTGTTCCTCCATATGGTGTCGCGCGAGCAGCCAGCCACGGCTGTCGCTTTGTTGGTTTGTGCTCGCACTTCGTCATTTAGATCAATATGGCTACAGATCTCTACACTTAAGTAGGTGAATCGCATGAATTGCTCAATGGTTGTGTTTTTGATGATTTGTTTACATCTGAGCGGCTATATAGTGATTTTATATAAGGTTTAATAATCATTTTAAAAATTTCACGATTATTTAAAACAAAGATTTCAGGATAACTGCGCTTAGGATAAGCATAGATGTAGAAAAATGGTTAAGAAATGATATATTAACGATGTGATTGGATTACCGAGTCGAGTTAGACCGAGAAAAACTTGGCATGACCGAATTAATCTAATCACATTCGAAAGGTTTGAAGTCTGAAGAATCGATGTGCTTACAAAACCCGCTGTAGGAACGTGAACGAATCTACAGAAGTGTGTCAGAATAGAGTAAAAACATATGTTTTCTAGAGGTTTTATTATATTTTATATGGATGACATATTTACGTTTCGAATGCATTATTAAGATTTGATTATTAAGAATATAACTACATTTCGTATTTTAACAATCATTTATTACAATTGTTACAAACTTTGCTTTGCTTATGATCCAACCTTTTTCGATGCACAATTATATTTTTCGATGTACGTGCATAATTTAAAATTTTAAATCGAAAATGGTTGAGTCACAACCGAAACATGTCAGTTAAAAGTCTTGTAAAAATACTGTATGAATCCACAACGCAAAGATAATGCGAATATAGAAGAAATAATCAACATATTTGAAGCGAAACAATACATATGTCATTTCAATAAAATGTAAAAAAACATATAGAAAAGAGAAGTTTACATTCGTATTAATTATTTAATATGGAGTTTAACAACATTCTTTAAGAAACAATAAATGACCTGAATGTGTAAGAAATCAATACAAAGCCAATAATTCTAAATTACGAAATATAACAAAAGCAATATATTACAAATTAATTTATGCAAAGTTTGGGTTCCCTTGTGTTTCTAGGGCGGTTTCCCTTTAATAATTTAAACCAATCAAAGGATTGTAACAACGTATAAGATAATATCGCATTGTATTGTAAAACGATGAATAGCACGAAGATATATACTTAGATATTCATATAAAATAGATTGAAAGTCCCAAGTAGCACTCCATGTAGTTATTGTTAGCTTAGTTTAAAGTAGTTTACAACGCATAAATGAAAAGGTTAAAGGTGACACACTTTAATCGATTCCTGATCAATCATAATAACTACATTAGATGTACAAAGTTTGCGTGTTTTATATATGAATATACTAAAATGTCTCTAATATTTAAACAAGTAGTTAAAACAAAATATGCCGCACTTAAGATAAACGCATTAACTAGGGTTTGACGCTTTTCGAGAAAAACGCTTTTAAAGTTTTTATTTTGCATCTCAGGAACTAGATAAGATACCAACATGAAAGTTGTACCAAAACAAGGAGAAAAGGATTAAAAATACTATAAAATACAAACATATATGAAAATAAAATAAAGTGTACTTTAAAAAAAATACTTGTCGCTAGCAGCCTCTAATACTTTTAGGCCATAATAACTAGTCATAAACGCATCATCTACCCTACTTGATGCATTTACGCTTAGTAAATCAATTTAATACATTGTATATAGTAAGCTTATACCTCAATTTTTCAACAATATATATATATATGATAAGTGCATAATGCATTTATGTTAAGGAAAATAGCTATTTGAATATGCGCATTATCTCAAGCTGATGCTACTGATCTAAGTACGCCCCCAATAATAACCATAGAGATTGCTAGCAATAAACGCACTAACTCAAACAGTGCATTTTTGACTAAAAAGCTATTGAATGCTAGAAAACAAGTTTATATTAACTATAGCTAGTGCGTTCTTGATAAGTAAAATTGCACTCGAAGTCTTAATTAATGCGTTCATGAAAACTGAAAAACCGAGAAAATGAAGAAATCATGAAATGTCACTTTGAGAAAGTAGTAGATCTCGTTTTCCTGATACCAGATAATGTAATAACTCAATTTCGACCAAAACCTTAGTTGATGCGTTTATCGTAAGCGCGGCAGCAATATTCTCCTACCCTCGCTTCATAATTGGCACGTGTATCCACAATGAGAGATCTCAGGTTCACCTAGGAGAGTAGACTGTACTTTCTTGCTCGTTTTGAGATGTGTATTTACACTGAGTTTTGCTTTACCACTCTCACAACTGCTTAGACAAATCTCAACGCACGTAGAGACTTTATATAATTCATTGATTCAGAGCGACTTGAAAATGGTTCGATATTTCGCCAATAAATTTGTTCTGCTATGCGGTATGCATAACATATCGTGTCTCCTAGCGCGAGAATATCTATCTGGTACGTTAATACCATAAAACTCCAACTATCATTCTCAAGTTGATTTTGATTGTTACTTAGGTAGTGAAAAAATGCTACTTGTCGTAGTTAACGTATAAACGATACGAATACACGTACATACCAATTTTTAAATAAAATCGATCAGTTTCTTCTATATTCTTTTTTTTGAATACTTGTAATATTTATATAATATTTAACACAAATCATTACCATTTACTGGTGATCGTCTTCTGTGCCCGAAACAAGTTTCTTTTTAATATTTATTTTTGTAATAAAGTATGTGTTATGTACAAAATTAAAAAAAAACAATTAATTTGTTTAGTTTTACGTAAACGACTAAATAACTAACCATCACGCCGTCTTTCCAAAGGGGTAGGCAGAAATAATGGAATGCCACACTTTACTTTCCTTACATATTTCTCTTGCTTCCTGTAACATTCATGCATCGTGGCATGCTCGCACGTCGATTTCTCCGACTCCTCACGTGGCGGAGATTTAATAATATTAATCATTAAAATGTAAATATTAAATAATAGTGAATGTACGAGTATGAATTGTGTAATGTCTTGAAAAATTATATGTAACTCCATATCAAATATTTAATACGAATGAAAGCATATAATTTCTAGAAGTTTTATTATATTTTATGGGAATGACACGTTTCGCCTTTCTAAAGCATTATCAAATGCCTTATAAAGACGATTTGAGGACCAACAATGACGCCAAACATTTAATAGTGCCTTAGAAACGTGAAATATGTCATTCCCAGAAAACATAACAAAACTTCTAGGAAACGGACGTTTTCATTCGAATTAATTATAATTGTAAATGGTTCGAACCGAACATAAGTTTTAATGTCCTTTTTTTCTTTTGATATCAATCAATTAATATAACGCTCTTTCATTTCATCTCCAAAATTCAAACAAAACAATTCATAAATAAGTTCAAACAAAACACGACTGTACTTTCAATGGGACGAGCATATTCAGAGCACTCTGATAATCGTAATAATATTATTTCAGAGGGGAAGATTTCACTTTACGTTCCCATTTGTTAGAATATTCTTTCTTCGAAGTAAAACATCTCGGGGCTTTATGCAAATGTTGCTTGAGAATTTCATGGAAGGTTGCATATCTCGGTCACGTATCGTGAAGCAAAAGGCAAAAACACTGCATTCAATTCTCAGAGGTAAAATACAGAATAGAGATATCTCGGCATCAAGATGTTGAATTGTTCAAGTGTCCACAAGCCGAGTATTTACTCAGGACCGCACAGGACTCTGCGGTATCATCTAAGACAGGATATCCTGAACTTTTTCTCTGATGTAGACATTCAGGGTGTTTGAATTTGAAAACACACAATCTTTAATATTAAAGTAGATGAAAACACACAATCTTTAATATTAAAGAAACAAAAATATACGTTAATGATGTAAATGGAACCAGAAATAGAGGAAGACCGGGGAAAACGTGGCACGATCAAATAAATCAAAAATATTGAATGTCGGCCATGTGAGGAGTCAGAGAAATCGACGCGCGTGCATGACACGATGTATGAATGTTGAGGAAGCGAGAGAAATATGTCAGGAAAGAAAAGTGTGGCAGTCCATTCTTTCTGCCTACCCCTTCGGGGAGACGGCGTGATCGTTAGTTAGTTAGTTAGTTAAAACATACGTTTCATGTAGTACTCATTTGAGTCATAACTTTGAGATTTTACTGAAAACTTTTGATGGAAGTTCATTTTATGCAATAATTAAATAAAACGATGTTTTTTAACTACTTCCACTTTTGCCTTTATTTCGATCGGTCTGTCGATGCCAGCGAGCCTGGCAAAACCGGTTGCTTTCGAAATAAAGACAAAAGTGGAAGTAGTTAAAAAACATCGTTTTATTTAATTATTACATAAGTACAACAGTTAGAATTTATTTTTTTATGCATTTAGTATTGAACATTGACGCTAGACTCTATATAGACAAAATTGTATATTAAGTCTAACGTCATTGTTCAAGATAAAATAAATATCTATAAAACATTTTTAATAAATGGTGTAATCAATACATCATTACAGCGCGAGCCAAAGCGATGTAAAGGGAATAGCTATCATATTGATGATACTCGTGACATGTGATAGATAGCTAATCTATCGCCATTTTATTCTCACGTGAATTCCGCACCAGACCAAAGACAGTGTGACAATCACGTTGCCATCGCCAGGAATCGAACCTGGGACCTTCGGGGTAGCAATAGTACAAAATTTAAAAAATCTAAATTTGTAAGCCTTATAATCAAAGTATATATAAGATTGTTTAAAAGATTTCACACGACCCCTAATGTTTAATGTTCGATGAAACCTTGTTTCGAATACATTAGGAAATACTAAGTTGAGAAGTTTGAGGTATCGTACGAGGAAAAAATATTACTGAAAAGGTTCGACAGGGCTCAAATTACCTTATTATCGAATCTAATTTAATAATGGTTTGTAATGTGTTCTCACTTTGTAACAGAGATATCAAAGTAATAACTGGCGAATTATATCATAATGTGTATACATAAATATATTACAAAAAAATAATAATCAAACGGGATTAATGAATAAAAATGTATTTATTATTATTTTCTTCTAAAATCCAAAATCTTTTAAAATTAGCACTTGATCCACCATAATACGGATATCCAAAAGGAATAAAACTTTTTGGTATGAATTAATTAATGTCGAAAAAAGGTTGTTTAATATTTTTTTTCTAGAAAAATCATTACAGCAACGTACCCAACAACTTTGATTCATTTGACCATAAGGTTTATTATCATATGTACAATACATTAAATTTATATTTTGTATTATACATTAAAATTAAACTTTGAATTTAAAATATAAATGAAATGACGACTAGATTCAGAAATAAAAAATATTTTATTATATAACATTAAAAAATATTTATTTACATATTTTTTTACGACTAGTTATCAATTATCTCAATTAGATTTCATGTATACACAATATATTTTTTAAATACTACCAAGAAAGTGCAACTAATTTTGAAGAAACGTCGTGTGTTTAAATGTTTACATACACATGTAATATTCCGTACCATGGTCAATGGTTCATATGATGGATACAACCCTCAATCATGACAGACAAGAAGAATATGTATAGAAATTCACAAATGTTACTATCCATTTTAATGAGAATTACTTAAAATTACTTGCTATGGGACGGAAATGTTTGTAAAAAATAACTTAAAAACGGAAATATTTCAAAATATTTTATATGTAATATATCAAAATACGAAATAAATTCCACAATATTTTATAACATAATAGAAAAATCACCAAGAGATTAATGTGATAAAAAAAACTATGATATACTTAAAGCATTAACACTGGAATTCCATAATGAATACTTTATATGAATTAAAACACTATTTTTCTACTAAAAGTAGAAAAAAACTGTGTTTTTATTTATATTAAAACCGTTACCAAAATGTTCTGCGATATACTCGTAGATAAATTTAGATATAACGGTAAAAAAAATTAAGAGGAAATCAAAAAAATTAAACAATACGTTAATAAAACTTTTAAAACATTTGTACCATTATTCATGTTTTTGACGGTTCCACATATCTAAGATTATAAGAACCATTCGTAACCTAACTGGGTTTAACAAAATGTTGCAAAAACAAAGTTATCTAATGTTCATATTATGAAAAAGGAAAATTGTCAAATAAAAAAAAACTTTTAAAAATTATACTAAGTTAAATTTCACTTAATTTTTAGTTTCGACTGGTTTCGGCAGCTTCCAGTCATTTTATGGTCAGCGGGCTACCGAAAGCGGTAAAAGCAAAAAATCAAATGGAGTTAAATTCTGTGTAAATAAAAAAAAAATTTATTTAATGTTTTTTTTTGTAATTTACCATAAACTTCAACTAAGACATTACAATTAACAATATTACTGTATTTATTCAAATAAAATTTTCAAACAAAAGTTAAGGCGAATATAAAATAAATCAATACGCAAGTACAACAATTTTTTTTATCAACAGATGTACAGATTCCATTACATTACAGTAGAATGAAAGAGTTTTCACTGAAAATGTTTTCTCTTAAATAAAAAATTTAAATACCCGATATTGACAAAAAAGCCACGAATCTATTTCGATGGTATTTTCGGTAAAAGCGAACTCTTTTGATTGAAGTTTACTCATAAAGCACTAATTTAAATCCAATATGTCAGGTGCCTACGCCGGTTATTTGCTTTGAGAATATTTTCAGCGGTTTAACCTCGTCTACATTTTATCGTGTCATTTTGATAAAAACGCTAAAAATGGAATGAAAACGTATTTACACTTGACATATCATAAGACTTTTAGAATTCGTTAATTTCAGGGAGATTGTTTGCAATTGTGTGAGTGACAGTGCGTTTACAAAAAAAAAATATGCTGTTTTCATTTTATTTTCTTATGAATAACAACAACAACAACAACATGAAACCATCACGTCATTTCCCCGCAGGGAGAATGGATCGCCACATTACTTTATCCCGACAAACCTCTCTACTTTCCTCCACATTCATACAACGAGTCATACACGCACGTCGATTCCTCCGACTTCTAACATGACCAACCTTTAAAATTTGATTAATTTGGTCATGCCATGTTTTTCTCGGTCCCATTTAGATCATTTACGTATACTTTCTTAACCATTCTTTCTCCATCCATGCGTTCCATATGTCCGAACCAACGCAACGATTCTTTCATAATTTTGTTCATAATACCTTCTTTCGCTCTACATTCCTTTCTTATATCAGCATTTGAGATTCTGTCGTATATCGTTCTATCACACATACGTCTTAGGAGCCTCATCCCTACTGTTTTTATTCTGCATATTATGAATAAAAAAAGCAAAAACGTATTTCAATAATATACACACAGTACAATATATTCAAACATTGAAATAAACAAACACATTTATTTTAATTAAATATTCAATAAGCTTCAATTGTAATAATCACAAGAACATAATTTTTTTAACGTTGTTTATTAAATTTTCTTGGAAAAAATAAGGATGTGACTAATATTTATATCGATACTCTACAATTTTAAAATTGAAAGGAATTCCAAAAGTTTTTTTTATTTAATTTTTTTATTTCAAATATCTTTTGTCTCGCTTAATGGTGTCTGGAAATTCTCATTTTTCTCTGGTAAATTTCATTTGTTATTGGAAATTCAAAAATAAAACCGAAAACACGTACGTGTCCTTTCACCGATAAAATTAATTTATTTTCATCTTTCGAGATAGTAGTAATTTTCTTATCACTTAGTATTTTAGAAACTAATGTCTACATTCGGGCTACTAAGCCCCAGTAACCAATCAGACGCTAATTTAGAAGGTGTTACTAACATTATTGCAAATCATCTCCCAGAAGTGAATAAACTGTACTTTTTATAAACATATAGAATTTTTTTTATATTTTATAACTGACGACAAGAACAGCCCGAGTAAGACCTCTAGAAAGGCTCAGATAGTGCCTTATAGATAATTTTTTGGTTGATCTGGCTGGATAGGCGCAACGGACTACTGGGAGCAAAAGGCGCAGGATCAAGAAGGCTAAAACTCTTCAAGATTTTTACTGGTATATAAAGTAAGTTAATCTGTATCTAAGAGCATTAAAGTCTTAAGAAAAAAATTGGCCAAAATAAAACATGACGGTGAAGGGAGTTTATGTTTCCGCCCATGGCAATTACTTGTCCAAACAGTTGCTTTTTACTACTGCATATTGTGTTCTAGATTCACTTTTTTCTTTATGCTAAATTCTTTGCGAAGATAAGATAATATAATTCATTACTCATTTCAGGAAAAAATCACTTAAGACTTTATGGTCCTCATGAACAAATAATAATCATTTTTCTTTTTCTTTTTATATACTTTGTATATTCAACACTAACTTAAAAAAAAAAAAAATACATATCAGACATGTTTCTGACAACCGGTCCTTCTTCAGTGATACATATTACGAGTAGAAACATATATATTTAATTATTATTTTAAAATTTAAATTGATTCATAATATTTGTTATAACAAAAGCGTAAACGTTCCAAAATAAATCTTTATAACATCTGTCAAAACTGATAATATTTGTAAACAATTTTATGATAATATTTGAAATATGTATCTTTATAATATATTATGTATCACTGAAGAAGGACCGGTTGTCCGAAATATGTCTGATATGTAATTTAAAAAATATTAAAGTTATTGTTGAATATAAAAAGTATATAAAAAATAAAAATACAAAGAAATCATCTGACTAAGTAAGGCGAACATAGAAGAAATATTAATCAATTTATTTATTTTACATATCTTGTTAAACTCGACATAAAATATTTAATATTGATGAAAATGTTAGTTATCTAGTAGTTTTATTATATTATATTGTAATCACTCCAATTGGCCTGAGAATCAAACGCGTATCATGTAATATATAGTATTTTAGGGGACAAAACGTTTGGCTCCTGATCCAGGAGACTTAGTTTTTATCCTGGACACGACCTGGCTTCAATATAATAATGAGTTTTTATTTATTTTTAGATTGGAGATTAATTAATAAATTATAATACCGTTGATTCGGAAACTAGTCCTTATACTTTTTTCATGTAAATAAAATTTATCAATACTACACATTTAACAATGTATCAATATATCAATTTTTAAAATGTATAATTTTTTATGACTGCTTATACATTTTATAATATATTTACAATGTATTAAAAAGCTAAATAGTATACCTATCGTAAGATCTAAATAACATCAGAGTGCATCGAATTAACAAATTAAAAAGTGAATAGTAAATTTCTAAAATATAATAATAATGAGGACGCTAATATGTTTCTTTAAATTAATGGTTTTACATTTGTTAGTGTTAATAGTTTATTTTTGACTCGAATTTGATGATGAAAATGCAGTATGGAACTTATATCATTAGACTGCAATAATAAAATCAATTGCAATGTAATGCTGTGAGAAAATACAAATATTCCAACAAAAGTAATGAAACATTCATGTGAACGATGTAAGACATTGACGGCACGACTAAATCGGTCAAATTTGAGCAGTTTACAACGATCAAAGTCAGTAATATGAAATGCATACACACCGAATCAATGTGCAGTCGACCAAATGAATGTGTTTGTAAATATGAGGCATTCAATATCCCATGATTACCTATCAAACCTATTAAAGTGTATTTGAATCGGTATGGGTAACAGAAACGTTTTTCGGGTCCTTTATTAAAATCATTGATTTTTGTAATTAATGCTCTCGCGCAAAGCATTTAATGCAGTGGAAATAAGATTTATTAGACGAATGTACGTATGGTTAATCTGTATATGATATAGTTTTAAATGCACATGTAAGAAAAATTAACAAAATATTCAATGGGTCATTATGAACGAATGAATGAATAAATACAAGTGAAGAACGTTTATATAAACGACGTAAACGGAATAAAAATAGAAAAAGTCCGAGGAAAATGTGTCACGATCAAACCGATCAAATATTTAATATCGAACATCTTAGGAGTCGGAGAAATCGACGCGTGTGCATGACACGATGTAGGAATATTGAGGAATCGATAGAAATGTGTCAGGAAAGTAAAGTGTCGCGGTCCATTATTTCTTCCTACCCCACGGAAACGACATGATGGTTAGTTAGTTTGTTATGATATTTAAAAAAATTTAAAACAAACAAAAAAGTTTTACAAACATTTAATACTGCTTTTGAGATATGAACTAGTAGGAAAAAATTATGTGGGTATGTTGGTATGTTAATTAGTTAAATAAAATAAAATTAATATAACGATTTTGAAAGTGGATTTTAAATCTCGTAAAAAGTTCCACGTAGAAACGTGATATCAAAGTGAATGCACTTAAAAACAATCGCTCGTTAATTACTCCCACGTGCGCTCGTAAAAGCTTTTGTTATTCAGCACAAGGTACGTTTGGTTGAACGTAGTTTTCAATACATTTTCACTCAGTAAAAAAAAGAGGAGAAACACGATGACGTCGTTCATTATCTCGTTAACGTATCACCAATGCTTCGCTACTGCAATGCTGGACTAATGTATTTTTTAATGTATTTGAGTACAGAATGTAACAAATATACACGGGTATGCGTAATTGATTGATAGTTTATTAACGAATAAATTTACTTTTGTTATTTTTACACCATTTTGTTTTGTTTTAAAAACGACCGACCGATTTCATTACCACTAGAGATTTGTCAATGCCTAATTTTAAATAAGAAGAAGAATATATCACTTTATTTTAGTGCCTTAAAAAAATTAACAATGCTCCAGTATTGCAAAATGCGTGACTCTTTAACATATTGTAGTTTATGTAATTTTTTAATTGAAAACATCATAATCAGACTATATACATTTCAAATAATTTCATTTCAGGTAAGTCAAATCAAATAAGTTCATTTCAATAATATTTCAATAAAATAATGTTTTTTTACTAACTACTTCTACTTTCGTCTTCATTTCGATAACTACCGGTTTTGCCAGCCTCGTCGATGCTAGCAAGCCTGGCGAAACCGGCCGCTGTCAAAAAAAAAAAAAAAATTGAAGTATTATTATTTAAATAATTATTAAATCTTATAGTTTATAAGATTTGATTATTATCACTTTAAACCACTTCATTTTCACAAAAAAAATATCAGTAATAAAAAGCGATTATCCCAAAAGAGGCGAAGGGTGAGCTGGTAGCGGAATCGGTCAACAAATAAATGGTTGAAGTAAAATAGGCACTAAGTAACAAAAAATAAAAGTTTGCAGTTTCGTTGTATTTGTCATTAGTAGAACGAATCGAGTTCATGGTTTTGGTTATTTAGAAGGTTTTTGGCGTTAAAAATCAATCATATCCTTAAAAACAAGGATATTTCCATGAATTTAAAAAGAAAAGTGTTTGAAACATGTATCCTCCCTGTGCTTACATATGGTCTGGAAACTATCACCTTAACTGCGAGGACCATATATAAATTAAAATGTACACAGCGACAAAGGTTGTCGACGTGGTGGATCGTATTGCCAGGCTAAAGTGGCAATGGGCAGGTCATGTTGCCAGACAGGGAACAGACAGATGGGCACCCAGAGTCCTAGGATGGAGACCATGGGACATGAAAAGAGGAATAGGCCGGCCTCAGAAACGTTGGGCCGATGATATTGTCCCTGTCGCGGGTAGCAGGTGGATAAGAGAAGCCCAAAGAAGAGAAAAATGGAAGAAATTAGAAGAGGCCTACATCCAGCAGTGGAGAGACGGCTGAAGAAAAAAGAAAGAAAGAACGAATCTCAATACCAAGTTTTTTTGTACTTAGTGTCTATTTTATTTCAACCGTTTAAATATTGTTAACTATAATATTCAATCGTTTAAAATATATATGAATAAGAAAGTTTCTTACTTTTCCAATCCCTTGAAGGCGTCCGACTCGATATTGTTGATCTTGTTTTCATAAAGTGTCAAGATCTCCAGCGTGTCGAGCCCTTCGAAGGCGCGGCCATGGAGCACAGACACCTTGTTGTGGTTCATGTTGAGGATCAGGAGGTGGTGCAGGTTCTTGAGGGCGGCCGGAGGCACCACGCCCAGCGAGTTCTGCGACACATCCAGTTGCGTCAGACCCTTCCCTGGAAACAAACGAACACAGTTAATTATTTGGAAAACATGGCATTAACAAATTAAAAATTAAAACGAATGAAAACGATTTTTTTGTGGTTTTACAAACTATTTAAACATTGTATTCATTAATAGTTTTAAATTTCTTTAACTATCTCCAGGTAATACTTTCCTATTTTCTGGAGTTAATCCCTTAATTGTTGAATTAAGACACATCAATTAAATAATACAAGAAAAGTAGTTAAAAAACATCATTATATTTAATTATTATTTAAAATGAACTTCCATAAAGATATTTCAGTAAAATCATTTGATTATATCATCAATTACCTTAATTACCTTAATTAGTTTGATTTTTGCTATACATATATTATTTCATTTTTTTTTAATTTATGTATTCAACAGGTCGTTTGAACCCTATTACTGTAAAAAAATTCTTTTTTAGCTTTTATATTGATTCTCGTGACATGTGATAGGTAGCCAATCTATCGCCATATTATTGTAACGTGAACTCTATACCAGACCAAAGACAGTGTGACAATCACACTGCCATCGCCGGGAATCGAACCCGGGACCTTCGGTATGGGAGTCAGAGCTCTTTCCACTCTACCACGAAGGCCGTCAATATGATTATGCATTAGAAAGGCAAAACATGTCATTCCCCAATTTTTTTATAAAACTTCTAGAAAACATACGTTTTCATTCTTGTTAATTAGTTTTATTATCGTTAGTGGAAATGACATGTTTCGCCTTTTAAAGCCATTCAATGTTGTGAAAATGAAGCGTTGTGAATACAAACAAATTAAACGATTCATTCCCATAAACTAAAACGAAACGTCTAGAAAACAGACGTTTTCTTTCGTATTATTTACTTAATATGGAGTTTTACATCATTGCTAAAGCAACAATAATTACCAAATTAAAAAATTACGCAAAGGCGGTCACATTCGAAGCAACATCGCGGAGCGTACATGTTACAATGTATTAACATAGAAGACTCCCGAAAGGTACATTAGGATTGCGCAGTATGGCGTTCCATCCTCTCACCTACCCGTGATTAGTTAGTTAGTTTTCAATTTATTATTTTCTATATATTTTGCTTGTTTTTGTGGTTCACATCTATTATTATTATTATTTTGTTGAATCGCTCTTTACATCATGACAGCATGAACCAAATCGATGTAAAGGGTATTATAGCTATCATAGTGATTCTCGTGACATGTGATAGGAAGCTAATCTATCGCCATTTTATTGTTACGTGAATTCTACACCAGGCCACAGACAGTATGACAATCACACTGCCCTCGCCGAGAATCGAGCCCGGAACCTTTGGGGTGGCAGTCAATGGACTAACCAATCGACCACGAAGGTTGTCAACCATCATTTTTATTATTGCAGCGACATACAATGGGTAATAATCTTTATGGTTATTTAATTATTGTACGAAATGGTGCAATAATCCCAAATATGAAAGATAAAACGCTATAATATTAAATGCGTAAATGACAAGGATAAAAACAATCTTAAATCATAGTTTTTGGTGATACATCATTACAATTTTTTAAAAGACCAAGAATTTAAATCAACTGTGTTTGAATTAATCATACCAACTCCAATATGAGCAGAAGATACGAGTAACTCATAATTATGAAGTAGGAATCTAGTCGTGTTCGGGTTTAAAATCCATGTCCCCTAGATTAGGAGCTGTCTTACAATACGCACATATCAGGGCTTGTTAAGTCTGGTTTCTTCCAACTGAGACAGCTAAAGCACATACGGAGATGTTTACCTGTTGGTGAAGCTAGGACCCTCGTAAATTCTTTTGTAGTGTCACGGTTAGATTATTGCAATGGAATGTACGCTGGATTGCCAAATAATCAATTAAGCAGAATACAAAGCGTATTTAATGCTGCTGCCCGATTGATTATGGGGCAACAAAAATACTGTCATATCACGCCGCTCCTGAAAGACCTTCATTGGCTTAAAATCCGAGAGCGAGTAAAATATAAATTGTGTTTGACAGTGTTTAAGGCTCGACACCAGAGAGCGCCAGCGTATATATCGGACCTCTGCGTGACACCCATGCCAACGGAAAGGCAACGTTCACTCCGATCAGTAGAAACAAGTGCGAACAACATAGCGATTCCAGTCAGAGCCAATAAAGCATGTTTCTATGATCGTGCTTTCAGCGTTGCGGGTCCGTTGGCGTGGAATAGCCTCCATGTTAGTATTAAGTATGAGGATAGTGACGTTAAATTTAAGAAACATCTGAAGACTGCACTGTTCGGTCAGTCATTTCCTAGTGCGCCCTTGGAGTAATTGATTTTACAAAACGGCGCACTTAAAATACAAATCATCATAATAATAAATAAATAAATAAAGCATTCTGTTCCTTAAACTACCACCGGGTTTAAGGTTATTTTGCACCCAGTAAAGTTCGAACACAAGTTTTTAAAAACACATATAATTATATACATTATATTACTGGCAATTAAAAATGCAGGATATGAATAGTTCAGTTTTATTCTCGTAATTATTAGCATTTCGATAAAAGTAATGATATAATAATGAGAACCACATACTCTTATGTTTATAACATATGTAATATTTTTCTAAACCATTTTTATTACCCTCTATTCAGTGCACTAAATAAAAAGATGGAAAAATATAGATATTATTGTATATTTTTATTATTGCCAATTAAATAATGAAAGAATTTCAGTAGCGATAACAATATAATGAAATTGTTTCAAACATTATTTCACAATTACATGCACGAACCGTCCCATAGAAACTAATAAAACTAGCCAATGATACAGTTGGTTAATTTTGGATAATAATAAACTAAATTGAACCACTCTAATATAGAACAGTTTTTGTATAATATATAAATAAATAACTATAAATTCATACTTTTTCTTCTTCTACAAGTGTCCTGTCGGGTCCCCCCAAGGTTGGCGGTCACCTCGGCGAACCTGTACTTGTCCTGCGTCGCTCGGAACAGCTCCTCAAACTTCGGATGCCGATCCACTCCCTTATGTTTCGCAGCCAGGACATCTGTCTCCTACCGGGCCCTCGGCGTCCCTTAACTTTCCCCTCCAATTTAGAGAAGACGGTACTTCTCCCCAAGCAGCACATGACCCAGATATGAAATCTTCCGAATCTTGATAGTTGACAACACCTCCCTGTCAACTCTAGCTCGCCTCAGGACTTCGGTATTGGTAACCATGTCTGTCCAGGGAATTAAGAGCATTCGGCGATAGAGCCACATTTTAGAATGCTTCCAGTCTGTTCATTGAGTTGACTTTTAAGGTCCACGTTTCTCATCCATACAATAAAACAGACCACACATAACATTTTTTAATTCTCTGGCGGAGATTCAAATTTATGTTATCATTGCAGAAGAGTGATTTCATTTTATTAAATTTAGCTCTTGCTGCCTAAATTCTGCATTCGATTTCTACATCTGGGTATCCATACAGTGAACATAAAGTAATGTCGAACTTTTAAGAATTAAACACTGTTTTTCCACTTTTCAGATTATTTTTCATGACATAATTCGAAGCTTTGGTGCATTTCTCATTAGGAGAACAATATAAACTTTAAAATATATATTGTTTTTGAATATCGATGTGAAACTCCATATTAAATAATAAACACACTCATTGGTCAACGCAACGCAGAAGAGCAATATATAAAGAATCATGAATAAATTATAAGTGTATAAAATCATTAACATAATAATTGTTAAAATACGTTTTTTCTCAGAAACCCTTAGTTGTGAATACTGAAATATCTTTCTGATTTATATAGCATAATTTAGAACTCATTTGAATATATGTCAAAGTTAAAAAACATCGTTTTATTTAATTATTATGTCAAAGGCGTTTAGTTTTAGCCACGGGCAGTTCCATAGATCGCGACCCTCAGTAATGAGGTAACGAAGAAAAAAGAAGTATTACCTATGTGAACATTGTATTCATAATTTAACTACTTTCAGGCAAAACATTGCAGTATTGCTTGGTTTAGCTCTTTATTACTTTCAAAAAAGTAAACTAACTAACCATCACGCCGTCTCTCCGAAGGGGTAGGTAGAAAGAATGGACTGCCACACTGTTCTTTCCTGACATATTTCTCTCGCTTCCTCAACATTCATACATCGTGTCATGCACGCGAGTCGATTTCTCTGACTCCTCACATGGTCGACATTCAATATTTCATTTATTTAATCGTGCCACGTTTTCCTCGGTCTTCCTCTATTACTTTCAACAATATATTAAACCACGTAAATTAGCTTAATTACTTCACTATGCTCCTTTAACTTGTGTATAAAAATTATTCGGTTGATTTTCGCTACAATTGATAATTATTATCAATTTTTTTTATAGAATTGCTCTTTACATCATGACAGCAAGAACCAAATCGATGTAAAGGGTAATATAGCTATCATAGTGATTCTCGTGACACGTGATAAGGATCTATCGCCATTTTATTGTCATGTGAATTCTACACCAGAACAAAGACAGCTTGACAATCATACTGCCCTCGTCGGGAATCGAACCCGAAACCTTTGAGGTGGCAGCCAATGCACTTACCACTCAGCCACGAAGGTCGCCATCATAATGCCGAATCATTTGTATTATTTATAAAACTTCGAGGTTTATGTCGCTCTCCCGATAATGAATGTATAGAAACCTTCAAAACATGTTGTGATAAATATACTCGGAAGTGTAAAAAAAACAATGTTTTAATTCATAAAGAAAACGAAATTCCATAATATTTATGCCTTAAGTTTATTAAATATCAAATAGAGAGTACTGTGATTTAAAAACAGCGGTATTTTGTGGATACAATATTTCAGTTTGGATTGCCTATTAAAACGTAATTTTCCAAAAGTGCCGGAAATGAAACGTTGCCTTTGAAAGGTTGTTTATTCAGAGAGCATTTTGTAATTTTAATAAATAATTTGAGCACTCAACAGTGCGCACATAAATAATACATGGGATACTTTCATAGAGCGTTCTCTCCGTTCTTCTACAAACTTGTTAGAATATACCGGTATTTAACGTTTGACCTAAATAAAACTTAATGTACGAAAATAAACTTCTGAATATCTTGAACATCTGAATAATATTTTGAATTAACTTATACAGATAGCAAATTAACCAAATCTAATAACAAACAAAATTAATTCTTCAATATTTTTTGTGAATGTATACTTATACTTGTATACGAATCAGGATTTTCACCCATGGTGGGTGGTTAATTCAAATTTAATTGTATCTCAATAGAGACGAAGACGCAAACTGATGGCCAATTAAAACTGACACGTGAAGATAGGTATGGATTTGGAGTATATATACAACTTCCAAAATTTGTCATGCATGATCATAATAACAATGGTGGAATGGGGTATGTTGTAATTACATAAAGCGTGCGCTTAACCCAACCAATGACAGGTCATAAGTCCTGTAAACACCTTGATCATCCATATTCAGTTTCCAGTTTGCGTCTTCGTCTCTATTGAGATACAATTAAATTTAATTCATTAATGTATGGAAGTGAAGCTTAGAGCTGGAAAAAGACGGATGAAAGTAGGGTAAATGAAGTAGAAATTAGATCACTGAGAAGAATGAAAAACGATACTTAATAGAATACCGAACGACGAAATAAGGAAGAAATGTAGGCCGGATGATTGCATTATAAATAAAATAAAAAAAGAATCCCCTAGATGATTTGGATATATAGAACGAATAGGCGAGAGAAGAATGGTTAAAATGTTGTCTACAAGCAGTGTGAGTGGAAAGCCGTGGAAGACCAAGGAGAGAATGACACGATCAAAGTAATGAAAAACTAAAAGGATCGAAATAAAAATCCGCGAGCGTGCGTGTTACGATGTATGAATATAGAGGAAGCTCGAGAGGTATGTCAAGACTGAGACAACACCCCCTCCTCCTCTCTGCGACGTCGTCTCGTCGCTGTGCTTCAAAGTCTTGCGTGCCTTTATGTAGTGTTGTTCTCCACCTAGGTCTGTCTTCTGCAGTCTCCTTCTGCGTTCTTTTTTGTCAGGATATAACAGTGTAGCTGTCCATTCTCTCTGTCTACCCCTCCGAAGAAACGGTGTTATGGTTATTTAGAAATAAATAAAGTACTTCGATGTGGTCTTAGCCTTACATAATTTTGAACCAATTCTCCAAAACCAAAACTTCATATTTTCAAATCTTCTATTATTATAATAAGAATATTTCTTTTATTGAAAAATTTCGTTCAAGTACCGTGTTCAATAAATGGCCAGGGAGGGCTTTATCCAATCATACTGATTCCAATCTACATGGTTGCCAATTAATTCGTGAATGTTATTGGTAATAATTGAGCTACGTGATTATACCCGGGAGCATGGTCCCATACCACAACGGAACTAAATAAATACACGTCCCTACGCGTAACGTGGGTAGGTGCCCTCCAAAGTATCTATCAGTATTGATTTGAGTTCATTCTCCAAAAGCAATTCAATCGACTATTCATACATTAACTACTTAGTATGTACTTAATAGATTTTTTTTGTATATTCAAATTTATTTCTGGTAATTAGGTTTAATACACTCGTTCAGGTTATATACCATATTTTTCTTCTTCTTCCTTATTGTAGACCTATGTGGTCTGTTTTCCAGAGGGTTGTTCTTCCATATTTTAGGAGGTCTTCCCGTGAGACTGATTATGTAGTGAAATATAGGGGATTCTGGTGGTGTCCATTCTTTGGACATGACCGTATCAGTCCCACTTTCGCTATCTATTCAACCTTATAGTATCTTCAACCTCACATATCTCTCTAATTCTGGTGTTCCTCACGCGATCTAGCAGTGTCTTGCCTGCTTTTATTGCGTAATACATAACATACAGATTTTAAGGATTTTATTTTTTAAATATAGCAGATTGAAAACACGAATTTCGAGATGAATTATTTGAACTTTAAACTTTATACTTATTATCGATTTACATAAAGAACTAAAAAAAAAATACTAACTAACCATCAGGGTAGGCAGAGAGGATGGATCGCCCCAATGCTCTGTCCTGGCATACCTCTCGGGTTTCCTCTACATTCACACAAAGTATTTCAATACACATTTCATTCATCTTTCTTTCCATTCCTCCTCTTACATTCCAGGTACCAATCCGGCACTCCACCCTCCTCTGTTCGCCATCTCGGGAGATGCGGCGTGATGGGTTGCGTGCCTCATCGCCATCAAATGTTTAATTATTGATATAAGTGTCATTATGAAATTTTGGCGATGAGGTTCGCAACCCATTCCACTGCGACTTCCGCGGGAGCGAAAATAGAAGGTTGGTTAAAGTGTGGCAGTCCATTCTTTCTGCCTACCCCTTCGGAGAGACGGGGTGATAGTTAGTTAGTTAATTGAAAATTAAATTTTAAGTACCAAAACAAGAATAGATACGTTAACATCTAGTCCAAACATCGTGGCATCGATATGGCGTCGCATTATCTAGAAATTATTGGAAAAAATATATAAACTCTGTCAAACTTAACAATACATCTTCGTGATGGATAGCACAGCCTGATTAAAAAAGATATTAAAATCAATTGTAACAACAACAAACCATCACGCCGTTTCCCCGCAGGGGTAGGCATAGAGAATGGACCGCCACACTACTCTATCCTGACATTTCTCTCTACCTTCATCCACATTCATACAGCGAGTCATACACGCACGTCGATTCTTCTGTCTTCTAACATGACCAACCTTTAAAATTTGATTAATTTGGTCGTGCCATGTTTTCCGCGGTCTACCTCGACTCCGCACTCCATTTACATCGTTAACGTATACTTTTTTAACCATTCTTTCTTAACTCATGCGCTCCATATGTCCGAACCAACGCAGCGATCCTTTCATAATTTTGTTCATAATACTACCTTCTTTCGCTCTACATTCCTATCCAATATCAGCATTTGAGATTCTGTCGTACATCGTTCTACCACACATACGTCTTAGGGACCTCATCTCTACCGCATTTATTCTGCTCTCATCTTTCTTCTGCCAGTTTTATACTAAGCTTCCGTACATAGGGGTTGGGACCGGAACTCTATTGTGAACGGCTATTTTCGCTTTCATTGATAAATTCTTGTTTCCAATAACTATTTTTAAAGCTCCATTCACTTTGTTTAACCCTTCTTTCAACACCACTGTCCGTTTGGCTATCCGCTGTGAACATGCTACCTAAATACATAAATTCCCTAACCTGTTCCAAGTTCTCTTCATTCACTCTTATATTACGCACTGGCGTTTGCTCTTCCCTTTCAAAAACTAACACTTTAGACCATGGGTCGGCAACCTTTTGTTGTAAAAGGGCCAAATATTTTTCATGGGGATCAGTGCGGGCCGCACTTGCAGTAGGTATACATACAATATTTATGTACAAATATTTTAGTTTTAAAAATAAAACGCTAAGTGTATATTTTAACGACATTTATTGTATTTAATAAAATCAATGAGATTTTTGTGATTGCATTTGACTTGCAAGTTTTTTAATATCAGCTTGCATTTTTGAAGTAGAGACGCGTAGTATTGCGTCTAAATGTGAATTCGATAACCGAGAACAGTGTTTGTTTTTTCGATAATTCAGAATTGAAAAAGTTTGTTCACAAATATATGTACTACCAAACATAGTAATTATTTGCTGAGCAAACCTTTTTAAATCCTTGTAGTTTTCAGAAGGCAAACTCCCATAGAAATCCACCAAATTAGTTTTTTCCTTAAAAGCCATTTTAAGTGTGTTATTACTTTGCAAATCTATCACGTTGATTTGCAAATCGCTTGGTACATTACCGATATCTACTGCAAAGGGGTTTTCGAAAATCTCCATCTTACGTGAGATCTTTTTGAAATCAGCAAACCGGTTTTCAAACTCAGTTTGTAGTTGCATTAATGCACTTTTCATTTTAGTATTTTGCCAAACAAAATTCATTCCAGCTTCTTCTACTGCTTTCTTGCAATTTGGAAAATGATCGAGTTTCCTTTCATCGATATGCTCGATAAATAATGTTAGTTTCATTTCAAATGATTTAACATCTGAAAACATATTGCATAACAATTTATTTTTCCCCTGTAAACGTGTATTGAGTATATTCAGTTCGGCAGTCAAATCAGTTAAAAACCCAAGATCTACAACCCACTGGTGGTTGGAAAGTTCATGTATTGCCTTTCCTTTCATCTCCATAAAGTTACAAATTTCTTTCCTCAAATAAAAAAATCGTTGAAGTACTGCTCCTCGGCTTAGCCATCTTACTTCACAGTAATACATCACGTCACCATATTCAGCTTCTACATCTTCCAAAAACTTTTGGAACTGGCGGTGAGTAAGCCCATTTTTTCTTATAAAATTAATAGCAGATACAACGGTATCCATTATTTCTTTCCACGATAAAACTTTGCAACACAATGCTTCTTGATGGACAATACAGTGAAATGTAAATGGAACTTCCGATCCAAACTCTTGCAGTTTGCTGTTGACTCTTCCGACAACACCTTTATTATGACCGCTCATATTTTTTCCGCCGTCCGTGGTGATGCTAGTTAATTTATCCCAGCTCAAGCCACACGAAATCAGAGCTTGGTCCAAGTGGTGAAATAAATCCTCTCCCTTTGTAGTTCCTTCGAGACTGCACATTTTTAATAACTCCTCATAAACAGAAAAGTTTTCGTCAATTCCTCGTACAAATATAAGGAATTGTGCCGTATCCGACACGTCCGTACTTTCGTCCATCGCAAGAGAGAAGTAAGTAAAATACTGCGCTTTATCCTTAAGTTGTTCACGCAAGTTAGCACCCAAGTCTTCAGTGCGTCTGGTGCAAGTTCTAGCAGAGAGACTAACGTTTTCAAACATTTTTTTCTGTTCCGGGCATACTTCCTCCGCGATAGCTAAGACACAATCTTTTACAAGTTCACTGTCAGTAAATGGGCGACAATGCTTTGCAATTATCTCTGCTACTTTGTAGCTGGCACGAACAGCTGATTCGCTTTTGTCTGTTACAACTTTAAAGGTATTCTGCTGATTTTTGAGTGACGATTTCAAGTTAATGATTTTGTTTTTTCGAGATTCCCCTTCAAGACACTGAAATTTAGTTTTGTGCTCAATATCATAATGTCGCTTCAGGTTATATTCCTTTACTACGGAAATACTCTTTTGACAGATAATACATAGTGGTTTTTCTTTAAATTCGATAAAAAAATATAAATTTGTCCATGCTTCATTAAAAATCCGTCTTTCATCAACGATCTTCCTTTTTTTAGAAGCCATCTTGGGTGTATAAATCTGTAACAATACAGAAACATAAAAATATGTATTTATTTTTACGGAAAGAGTCATAGTTTTGTCCTATATAAAATCCTTAAATAAATACTCCCCCAGTGAGCAATATTTTTATTCGAAAAACAAAATCGTAAAATTTATGTCAAGTATACCTAAAGTACACCTTTATTGACGAGTAAACAAATACTATCGTTGTGAAAATTTTAAAAGCAATAATTATTAGCCTGAAAAACTCCATACGCATTGAAAATATCTGCCGAGAAAGAATAAATAACGCCGACGGGACTCGAACCCGCAGCCTTCTGATTGCCGGTCAGATGCTCTCGCCATTGAGCAACGTCGGCTTATTCCCATTCCGCCAAATAACTAAATATGTAACATACAAGTATTTATTCATTCAACAGTCATTGCTTTTTTTTTTCAACAATTATTTCTTATTAATTTTTTCACCTGAACCTACCAATTTTATTTTTTTGTAGAAAAGGCAATTGTAACTTTGAGTCCCGTTGGCGGTATTTATTTTTTCTCGGAAGCTATTTTTAATGTGTATGGAGTTTTTCAGGCTTATAAAAATATTACATTCATAGTGCACCTCGTCTTAAAAAGTTTATCATTGTAATTTTTTTTTAAACTGTCGTAAACTCATGGATACTTTAATATTGCATTGTTATATTCATTACTTGTAATCTTAGGAATAATATTATTATCATGCAGTAGGTAGGTACTTACCAAAAACACTAAGAGAATTCACAAAACAGATTTTATAAAAAAATAAAACTTGCAGCGAATGTAAACGCCGCGTGGGTGGGTAGTTAGCGCAGCGCGAGCGAACGAGTAGTGTTACTGGCGGTCGACAGCGGAATGATGCGAGGTGCGTGTGGCGTTCTTGCCTTCCTTCTCTTTCCCCCCGCTCCCCCTTCGCTCCAACTTCACTATTTCTTCGCTCCCTTTCTCGCTTCCTTTCACTCGATTGTGTATAATATCGTCCGTCATGTGCGTTGCGGCGAGAATCTCGCGGGCCGCACCAAGATGTCTCGCGGGCCGCATGCGGCCCGCGGGCCGCAGGTTGCCGACCCATGCTTTAGACTTTCCGACATTCATCATTAGATCGTTTGACTTGCATACCTCGTACATTCTCGACACCAAGACTTGTAATTCGTCTGCACTATCCGCAACGAGAACGGCATCGTCCGCGTAAAGCAGACAATTTACAAACATATCACTCATCTAAGCACCAGCATTTATGCCTACAAGTTCTTTACAACATTTTGAATGTATACAAATACTTGTAGACGAACAACTGGATTTCACCCATTGCGGGCTATCAATTCAAGAATCAATTGTATCTCAATAGAGACGAAGATGCAAATTGGAAACAGAATATGGTTGATCAAGGTGTTTAGAGGACTTATGACCTGTCATTGGTTGGATTAAGCGCACGCTTTATGTAATACAACATTCCCCATTTCACCTTATTTTTTCTTATGACCACCATGTCTGACAAATTTTTGGAACTTGTGTATATGTTAATCTCCAACACCACCCTTTACATGGTAGTATATTCAATCTACACACTAACGCCATCTATACAACAAAAACTGGTCAAAATTATAGCATATAGATTGGAGTGACATCTCCAGGCAGTTTCTAGCAATGCGGTAAATGGCGTTAGCTTTTCACATTGCGTTAAAAAGATCTTCTGCTTAATGCTTAAAATACAATCTTCATAGATGGCGTTAGTGTGTAGATTGAATATACTGTCATGTAAAGGGTGGTATTGGAGATTAACATATATCCAACTTCCAAAAAAATTGTCAGACATGGTGGTCATAAGAAAAAATAAGGTGGAATGGGTAATGTTATATTACATAAAGCGTGCGCTTAACCCAACCAATGACAGGTCATAAGTCCCGTAAACACCTTGATCAACCATATTCTGTTTCTAATTTGCATCTTCGTCTCTATTGAGATACAATTGATTCCTATAAGTTCTATTCATAATTATTCTTTTTGACTCACTAAAATATTATGTAACTTTACTATTTTTATATATTTATGTACATATGTCAGTTGTTGAACAATATTTGTGGTAGCATGTAATTGGCTCTGTATACGTATTTTACTGTTGTCTCTGTATGCGTATATTAAAATCGCTGTTTGTTACCCTCAAAAAATATATATTAGCGTGATTCGCCTCGCAAAATGGTGAATATTTTATTAAGAGCATTAATTTTAATTTCAATCTACAATCATTACACAGCGAGTGTAATCACATTAGCCGGGTATTCACAGGGTCTGCTAATATAATGACTCTGCTACAGCATGTATCCCGCCTCTGCTGCCCATAACTAATCGAGAAAGCAGTCGGTACGCTAACGGCGTGCAAGTAAATTATTCAGGGCTCTGAAAACACTTAAACCAGAGCAAAATTGACCCGCGTGGGCCGTTTTTAAATTATACCGACCCTTAGACATTTCATTTTAGGTTGATCTGCAATCTCGTTGCTAATTTATTTATAATAAAGCAGTTATTTTAAAAAAAAAAGTATTCTGTAAATTATTTATACACTTATCTCGGTACGGTCATGACGGAAGCCAACGATGTGCACGCGGAGTTGGAACACAGAGTTCAAAAAGGCCTACGAGCTACAGCCTCCTTGCGAACGTTCGTAAAGTCCAAGCTTCTATCCAGAAACATCAAGTTGCGTATTTATAACACCACCATCAAGCCAGTGGTGACATATGGTTTAAAGTCATGTACAATGACTTTAAAAGAACAACAAAGAATCTACTGGTTTAAGAATAGGATACATAGAATGATCCTGGGACCCAGACCCGGTGTTGCAGCGAGAACTTGGAGGCATAGGACAAACCAAGAGATCCGTACAATGACCCAGCAGCCCCTTATAACGAGCACCGTGAGAGCCGGTCGCCTAGCATGGGTTGGGCACGTATGCCGAGTCGAAGAAACCAGAGCAATCAAGACCCTGTACGCGTCTAGACCGACTGGAGTTAGACCTCTAGGAAGGCCTAGACAGCGCCTAATGGACAATGTTCTGGCTGAACTGGCTAAGTTGGGCGAATCGGACTGCAGGGGGCAAAAGGCGCATGATCGAGGAGCTTGGCGAAAAATCATCAAGAAGGCTAAAACTCTTCAAGAGTTGTATGGGCATAGGAAGTAAGTAAGTAAGTAAGTAAATAAGTTAAATTTAATATGATTAATTTTCAACTGTTAAAATTTAAAACATTGTTACGATATAAAAATTATATTATTCGTCGCGACAGCTGTTTCACCAACCGATGTTGGCATCATCGGCGTTACAAGCAACTAAAAATACAAATTGAAAATCTTAATTTTTATAACGAAACACGTTTTTGCTTTTTGGTGTTGAAATTATATAAGTTTTTCGTTTATGTGAAGAGTTTACAGAGTTGCTTAAATTTTCGAACCTTTATGTGCATTTGTTCCATTTCAATTTGAATAATTTCTTAGATAACATTTTGAAGTTCTTGCTGAAGTTAAATTGTTTTAAGTGCCTGTTACAGTTGAAAGAACGGATAGTTACTATTTATAGAGCAAACAATGTAATAGTCATAGTTTAAATTAAGTATGCGAATTCTGTTGACAATTTTACAGACAAATGTAACAAAGGTGGGAAAAAACAGTGATAAGAAAGGACAATTATACGTAATAGAAATTAAAAAGTATTGTCACAGTTAATATAAATTAGGTAAAAATAACTACAAATACTATAATAAGCGAACATAATAAAGGTGGAAAAAAAACATAAAATAGAAGGAAGAATAACGCAGACTTAATTGTGTCTAATATATACAATATATATAAATATCCTTAGTTGTTTGTAAAATCTGATGATGTCAACATCGTTTGGCGAAACAGCTGTCGCGACGAAAAATAAAATTGTGATATTAGGACAATGTTTTATAATAATGGTCATTTGCGGCATGTCCCGCAAATGATACCAGATTGGTGTAGATGGACCAGAAGGGTGGTGAAGTGGAGACCCCGCGAAGATAAAAGAAACAGAGGGAAACCCCCCACAATTGGATGCGAAAGGCACATGACA
Source organism: Lepidostoma basale (assembly GCA_022606425.2). Taxonomy (NCBI): domain Eukaryota; kingdom Metazoa; phylum Arthropoda; class Insecta; order Trichoptera; family Lepidostomatidae; genus Lepidostoma; species Lepidostoma basale. The sequence continues at coordinate 121,262 of JAHDVF020001321.1, forward strand.
GGAATACGTGGATAAGTATGGAGGAGGCCTCTATGTCCAGCAGTGGATGACAACGGCTGATGAAGTAAGTAAGTAAACAATGTTTTAAATTTTAACAGTTCATAATGTTGAAGTAGAATAGTGTTTCGGCCAAAACAATGGACTATAATAATGTCAAAATTTAAGTGTGGTCAGCAGTATCTATTGATTGAGGTATCCCATCTTGAGGTTCCCTTTTCAACGTTTAACCGGCTATCGATGTGTGACTGGTTTATTTTTAGGGTGAATGATCTTATAAATAATACGAATGAAAACGTATATTTTATGGGAATGATATGTTTTGCCTAGCTAAGGCATTATCAAATGCACAAAGCTTTGATTGTTTAGATTAGACACATTTCTTTAAATTAATTAGGGTATACTTCGAGAACTCGGCCGTACTAGAGGATGTTGGTATTTTTGTCCCCGATAGATATCTCCGACAGCGACAGCACAGATTGTTTTACCTACCGGCCGCCAGAACTAATCTGCCTCTGGTGACACCGGTGGGAAGAGCAATTAGTCTGCTGAACGCGGTCTCCTCGGAGATCGACGTCTTTCATGTTAGTGAAAGTACGTTCAGGGGACAAATGCTCTTGACTTTGGAAAATATCTTGTCTTCCTAATGTCGAACCATCACTAATACGTTCCTGGTATTATGTTGTATGTGTACAATATCTTACCTGTACTCAATAGATGCCTGAAACATTTATGTTGTTTGTAATGTCTTTTGAGTAAATAAACTGATTTGATTGTATTTTACAAGATACATATTTTAAATCGAAACTTTTCTATAGATATTTCTGTTAAGTAAATAAAGGTGATCAACACTTACCGATGGAGCTAAGAGAAGACTCCTCCACCACCGCCAGACTGCTGTTGTGTATAGTGAGGTGACGAATATCCAAACCGAGAAATATGAAGCCCTGCAGCTTGGGCAGATTATTGTGGCGAAGCTTCAAGTAGAAGATTATCGCAGAGCGTCCCTTCAATGCCGCCATCGCCCTGAGAACAAACAATCGTCAAAAATAAACAAACTATTATATCTTGTTTCCGTATCCCTAATAAATCTCCAGCATCTAAGCGGTGGGTTCGATTAAACATATTAACCCTTACCACTCCTTTGTCGAATGTCAGCTGACATCGCTATATGTACGCTACAACTCAGTTGTCGGCTGGCGGCCGACAAGACAAGACTTGCGCACGCGTTGTTTTTCGCGCGTAAAACTTGACACGTGTCGTTGTTTCTTGTGATTATTCGTTAAAAAAACATTTAATTTCACGTTTTAATAAGATTTTGACTGTTTTCCGTTTGTATTTTACTATAAAATAATCCTTGCAAATTCACATAACCTAAAATGGCGGGAACTTCGCGTGATACGTCACGCAGAGGAGCGATTAGAGTACAAGCCCCACTTCATTGCGAAACTGGACAAAGGTTCTAAATACTTTACTGTGTGCAGTAAAAGAAAGATTCCAGGGGGAAGACGGGAAACAATGTGGTTTTGTGAGACCTGTTCCATAAAACCTGGTCTCCATTCTGGAGATTGTTTTAAATAGTACTATACTATGTAAAAATATAAGTATTCCATTATGTTTTTTGTAAATTGTTTTATATTTGGAGAATAAATCATTACTAATGAAATTTTACCGATTATTTTTGTAACTACCTATCAATAAAAATATGTTGACATTATTTAAATTATAGTTGGCTGACAAACAATATCAATTCATAAACTTTTTGTTTTGCAGGAAATAATTAATACACGAGTATATGGCACAATCAAATATATAAACATCAACAGTGACATTTGATTCTGCCTTAGCAATGCGAAACGTGTCATTTCCATGTCAATCCAAGTCAATATACGAGTACAGTAGAACGTTGTTTATCCGGACGTAAGTTAACCGGAACGTCAGTTATCCAGACAAGCCGAGATGATGACGCGTTCTGTACTATGCATGACTACCCTTCCACACCATCACAACGTTGGGTGTGGGTTGAAAGATGATGAAATTGGTTCTCTGGTACAAAAAGAGAGTTAGGATGAAGATGATGATGAAGGCTCGAATCAGTCATGGAGAGGCCTTTATAGCATTAGAAACTGCTCTATCGTGGTTTGAAGAGCAAAACGAAAGCAGCTCAACTAAATTACTTTTATTAAAACAAATCCGCGATTTAGCTTCAAAAAGAGACTATGAAATCTTGTTAAAAAAAATCTCTGATTATTTTTCCAGTACGGTAGAGTAATGTTAGTCTTTTTGTGTACATGTACTACTTACATACTTGTTTTTGCAGTAAAATTTGTAATTTCATAATCAATAAATGAGCCGAGGAAAAAAATCGATTTTCAACGAAAATCGATTATCATAGAAATTATCAACGATTTTCAACGAAATTCGAAAATCGATTATCCGGAACACTTCTGATTCCAATTAGTCCGGATAACCGACGTTTTACTGTAATAAAACTTTTTGAAAACGAGTGTTTTTATCCATATTAAATAATTAATTACAATGTTTATAAGCCTATTGTAAGACTATTTATTAAATAGACTCTCTCTTCCCCTCCATGTAGTAAATAAATTTAAAACGATTATTCACATTAATGAAAAGGTGTGTTCACTTGTAATTTTAATATATTTTACAGGAATAACATATTCTGCCAGGCATTATCAAATGTACAAAATTAACGTCTTAAAAATCTAATTTCATGCTAGATTTATATTCAGTTAAAACCAACCACCCACTTTACTGATTTTACTTAAATATAAAATTTTAATCAGATGAATATTTTTTTACATTATCTTGATTGGTTCTGTCATTTCCAGAGTTGAGTTTGTATCATTAGAACAAAATATTTCAATTAAATATTTAATGAATTTTTAAATTTTGACAAGTGACATCTTTATTTCTGTACACAATGTTTCTAAATTAGAATTCCGTTGAAACATTAAACTTGTAAATTTCTATGAATAAAATTATTTGTGAATAACGCAATCTTTTCTCAATTTAAAGTTTTCTTTGGCTATCCGCGAGATCTTCAAGGTGGAGGATTTTTCTCCAATTTCGGGGTAGTCATTACAACCCTGAATATGGAGACTGTAACACTCTCCGAAACGTCGAAACCTCATTTGAGGAAGCTAAAAAGTTATCTAAGATACCAAAAAAACATATGCAATCAACCATCATGCTTGTTAATTGGAAAAGTATGCAGAGAAAATTAACTGCCAACTGTTCTCTCTTAACAAACCTTTCGATCTCACATTTTTTATACATCGTCACAAGAACACTCATTGATTTTACATACTTCGAATATAGCCGCCATTTAGTCAAATATGTCAATAAAATAAAATTAGATTTAATTATTAACTGTTTTATTAAAACACTGTTATATAATATCACAATTTATTTAATTTTTTATGCAATTGTCGCGACGGCTGTATGTTATTTCAATATTCAGTTGAATATAACACCTGATGATGCTGTTATCAAAACAGCTATTTCGACAATTTCTATCAATATATCAGTATATAAATATATCAGTGTTTTCATTAAATAGTTCATAATGTTGAAATATCAAAGAGTTTCCGCCAAAACAATGGATTATCTTAAATTAGATAGTCAAACACTGTTTTTCTTTTCTTCTATATACGCCATACTTTTTGTTGTTATGATGCTTTATTTCTCTTTTTCTTTTTTATATACTTTGTATTTACAACACTTATATTAAAAAAATTAAATTACATAGACATGTTTCGGACAACCAGTGATACATACGAGTATGAAGATGCATTTATAATATTAGTATCTTTATAATATGTATCACTGAAGAAGGACTGGTTGTCCGAAACATGTCTATGTAATTTTATTTTTTTAGTATAATTGTTGTTTATACAAAGTATATATAAAATGAAAAGAGAAATGTTTTTCTTGACCGCTTTAAATTATTTTTACACTCACATTAGAATTAACAATTTCTTCCTCATCCATTTATTATACGTGTTCAAACCATCTCAGTGTACCTTTTTTTAAGGGTCGCATTTTTTCATTCATTCGTTTAGCATATATGCATCATATGTATACACATTAATTGCAGCAATCTCATATACGAGTATATTGCAATGATCCTACTTTCATACTTTATTTTTCTGCTCCAAGCCTCAAATACGACCTACATACTCGTACATTATTCTTAAAAACGTATTTAAGAATCATATCAAAATACTTTTGTATTGTATAAAAAGAGGGGAAAAAATATATAATAAAATATACGTTGATAAGTTAAGGCATTTTCTCGAGTTTTCTCCTGTATTTGGTTTGTTCCAACGTAATAAATTTATATTATTTTGATAAGTTAAAAGCTACTGTAAACATGATACCACTCCATGAACATGCGTCCTCACACCACCTGAATTCCTCCGGGATCTTATTGTTTACGTCTCACATATTCCAGAATTTGTTTCCCTACTCACACCTGCGTCATACAAATAATCAAACTAGATACCTACGCGAATATATTTTTTATACGAATTCTGATGATACAAAACTCGCGGCGTTTCGAGTTAATGAAAAAGCATTTCTTGAAATATACGCCCTAAAATAAATAATATGAATAAAATTGTAACCAGCTGTGCATCCGTATTGCCTAATCTTACCCTTTCACTCTTGGGAAAACCTTTGAGATGCGAAGCTTAAGTAAAACCTACATACTTGGTACGTACGAGTACATGTTCTGTTGTATAATATAATATAAAGATATGTGTTTGTACTTGTGTATAGAGCTCTCGTATGTGTATGTGTCTGGATTTAGACCAGTGGTTCTCAGCGGAGTAGGTACCACCAACGGTAGACATTGAAGCGATCTAAAGAGGCGTTGACGACGACAATAATAATAATAATAATATTAATTAGGCTAATATTTATAGCGCCGTTTTCGTGAATAGCTCACCTTAAGGGCGCTTTGACAATGTTTTAAGTCATGAGAGCTGCATCTGACACCAGCAATCGGATAACGACCTTCGTGAACAAGTGGTAAGTGCATTGACTACCACCCCGAAGGTTCCGGGCTCGATTCCCGGCGAGGGTAGTGTTTAGGCTATTTTTGTAATCAAACAAAGATGTTAGCAACTAGACATTTAGACTTTAAATAATTACAGATGTTATTTATGTAGATATAATTTTTACCTTTGTTTGCCGACTTGTAAAGGTTTTGAATATTATCGCGGGTATTTCTGGCAAATAAAATAATAAATAATTGTTTGGATGTTATTTGTATAGGCCGAACAGTCAAAGGTGCTGGCTTAGGACCGGAGAAAGGTATTTTAAAAGGTCAATAAACATAATTGCAGTTTTTCCCGTATTCTTCAAACAATGCATTTAGGTTGTTTGTTTAGGTCAAATAGTTAAAATGGGTTAGTCCCAAACATTAAAATTAGTTTACTTAAAGTTTATGTAAACAGTAAATTCTATAGAGCGCTTATAAAGGATAATCCTAGCAGTAGGTACAATGATAAGAAACCATCATGCCGTTTCCCCGAGAGGTAGGCAGTTAGAAAATTATTATTTAAAAATTTAATTATTATAAATAAAAGGAGTTGTTTAGTTACAGTACATTTTAGATATATGTTAGTTATACCTAACATTATTGCAGTGTTTAAATTTTGTAATGTATTGTAATGTTTTGTGTGTCTTTGTTTGTCTTTGCATTTTTGTTATATGAATAGATATGTAACGACTTAGTATTTTATGTAAATTGATCTAATTGGCCTACACGGTAAAAGGTAAAGCCTTACGGTATGGTTAGGTTAAGATTATAATTAGTTAAATATTAAGATTTAATTTTGTAATTAATGTGCATAAATATGTCACGGAACGGAATGGACTTGAGGTAACGGGAAAACCAGCCACCCTTTGTCAGGGTTGGCTTTATATTCAGTACCCTTTTAGAGAAGGCAGAAGTCACCACTTGTCAGTGCTAGAGTAAGGAACATCCTTACGCTCCCGCGACCTCACGTCAGTTTTCCGTTCCGTCGAAGAAGTGGACATTTGCTAGGAATGTCGTAATGCTTTGGGCGGAATTAAATAGTTTGATCCGAGACCGGAGTTATTATTTTGGAAAAGTGCCGTGGGGACCAGTGTGCTGCACCATCAGGAAGCCGTGCTTCCGCTTAGCCGAGTGCCAGGACCGAAAGTAAGTTTCAGCTGAAGTGTCAAAGTGAAAAGTGACCTAATTAGGCGGAAACATCTGGTCCTTCGAGCCGGATCTTGGACTTGGCTGAAGAAGATGGAGCAGCAGGGCGCTAAAGGTGCGTCAAGAGCACCTTCATTGATGAGTGGCTTCTCAACACGCTCAAGAATGGAGGCGTTGTTATGGAAGTCCCGTGAGCAGCTGAGGTTGACGAAAAGGAAGGCGCAGCTTCAAGCAGAAAGGACGAATTTGGAGGCCGAAGAAGCGAAAAGGAAGGCGCAGCTTCAAGCAGAAATGGCAATTTTGGAGGCCGAAGAAGCTCACAATGAACTTGTGTTTAAAATGAGATCCACAAGTTCAAATACGCCATGTATAAAGGAACGTGTCTCTAACTGGAGAAGTCAAACTCCAGAATTGGAAAGGCGACGGACATCATCTTCCGAGTCGCCTGAACAGATCGAGGGCCCGACGCAATCATGGCGGGGCGATTCTCGAAAATTGGAACACGAGGGTCCGTCGCATTCAGGGCGGGACTCACAGCAGCCGCAGCAGCAGCGTAACAAGTACGATCCTGCCATGGCACATCCTGCAGGGAGACCGGATCAATTCATCGGCAGTCAACCATACGAGCGGTGGCGCCAGATGACATCGGTGGAGCCACATGCAGAGAAATCCGGGAGACCAGTTCCCGGCTCGTGTAACGACTCGGCTGTAGCCGATCGTATCGCGGATCAAGAGGGCCCGACGCTATCAAGGCGGGGTGAATTTCGAAAATTGAAACACGAGGGTCCGTCGCATTCAGGGCGGGACTCACAGCAGCCGCAGCAGCAGCAGAACAAAGACGATCCTTCCATGGGACATCCTGCAGGGAGACCGGACCAATTCATCGGCAGTCAACCATACAGGCGCCAGATGACATCGGTGGAGCCACATGCAGAGAAATCCGGGAGACCAGTTCCCGGCTCATCGAACGACTCAGCTGTAGTCGATCGCATCGCGGATCAAGGTAAGGCTTTATCTTTATTTACCGGTAGGCCAAATAATGAAAATAAGTTGCACAGTGTAAATGCCAGTGTTATTGAGGATTTGTACATACCTAAGCAATCGGTAGTGTGCAAATCATATGTAGATAAAAATAAGGAATGTGAAAATGACAAAATCACATTAGGGAAAAAGGTTTATAAAAATAGGGAATTTTCCGAAGCTAATTGTAATAAAATAGAAAATTGTAATTTAAATGTTTATGCAAGACAATTTTTGGTTAAAAATATTATGTGTATTATAGATAAGTTTTACTTGCCTCGCTTCACAGTATTTAATTCAAATAAATCAGGAAAATTGGTAATTGTGTTCGATGCAGCGGCCAAACTTAAAGTTATCTCGTTGCATGACAAATTACTAAAGGGCCCCGACTTATATAATTCAGTATTAGGAATAATGTTTAAATTTAGACAACACAAAATCGTGTTAACGGCTAACATACAGAAAATGATTTTGCAGATAAACATCACTGAGAAAGATGTTTTTAATAAATTATTATTTCTTTGGAGAGGAAATAATCGCGAATTGCCACCTGTCACATATGCAATGTGCTCAATAATATTTGGGGCTAAATCGTTAATGTTATCTGCAAAATATGTCAAAAAGAAAAATGGGGAAAATTATTCTGAAAATTTTCCGGAAGCAGTAGATGCTTTTCGTATTAAATATTATATGGAAGTTTACTTAGATAGCGTAAAATCAGGTGAGGCTGCGCAGCATCTAATAAGACAAATCAGATTTATGCATGATAAAGGCGGGTTTAATATGACTAGTCGGGCATTGAATCGTCTGATAGCATTTAAAAATATACCTCCATCGGAACGATTTTATAACTTTGTAAAATTTAAAGGAGTAAACATGGTTAAGAGAACTTTAGGTTTACAATGCGATACAAAACTAGATATACTCTTTTTCGATTGGAGATTCAAGAAAATAGGAAAGGAAATCATTTCGAACGTTCAAGTACGGAACAAGAGGAAAAGGCTTAAGGTGATCATAACAGCGTTTGATCCGCCCGGGTTCCTCGCCCCTCTGACAGTTAGATTAAAAAATTTGATGCAAATTGTGCGGCTATCAAGGATTGACATCGATGAAAAGATATCGATAAATACTCGCAACTATAATGAGTTGGTTGCCTGGTTAAAAATTCAGTGTGAAGTAAAACACGTGAAAATACTCCGATTTTACGAGAAAGGATGCGTAAAAGTGAAAAATCGAAAATTTCATATATTTTGCGATTTTAATAAAATGAAACTGTGTTGTGTCGCATACTGCAGAGTGCAGAAAGTAACAGAAAATATAAAAGCAACCTTCATTGCAAGGAAGGTAAAGGATCTTCAGGGAGTCCTGCTGGAAAATCGCTTAGCAAAAAAGATTATAGAAAATCAATCTATTAAGTATAAATCAACACACCTTTGGACAGACTCAAATGTCGTCATGTGTTGGCTTCAATCGGATGATACAAATTTTAAATCATTTGTGGCCCATCAATTGAGAAAAATTGATGAAATTGTAGGCACGGACTGTAGGCCGTGGCTACCTTCTGTAGAAAATTTAGTTGAAAATGATATCAGGAAAGAGGTGGATGAAAACCACCCAGAACTTAGATCGGAAGTTCTGCACACGCTTTTACTGGAAGAGGAAAAATTAGTAAATAGTAGAGACAAGAACCGCGTATGGCATATATCGTAAACCTGTAACAAAGGTCGCCATATTAGACTTAGTTTAAAGTATCTTAGTAGCCATACTAGACTTAGTTTTTCTATGTAGCCATATTAGAATTAGTTTGATTACAAGGGGTGGAAATGTTTAGGCTATTTTTGTAATCAAACAAAGATGTTAGCGACTAGACATTTAGACTTTAAATAATTACAGATGTTATTTATGTAGATATAATTTTTACCTTTGTTTGCCGACTTGTAAAGGTTTTTGAATATTATCGCGGGTATTTCTGGCAAATAAAATAATAAATAATTGTTTGGATGTTATTTGTATAGGCCGAACAGTCAAAGGTGCTGGCTTAGGACCGGAGAAAGGTATTTTAAAAGGTCAATAAACATAATTGCAGTTTTTCCCGTATTCTTCAAACAATGCATTTAGGTTGTTTGTTTAGGTCAAATAGTTAAAATGGGTTAGTCCCAAACATTAAAATTAGTTTACTTAAAGTTTATGTAAACAGTAAATTCTATATAGCGCTTATAAAGGATAATCCTAGCAGTAGGTACAATGATAAGAAACCATCATGCCGTTTCCCCGAGAGGGTAGGCAGTTAGAAAATTATTATTTAAAAATTTAATTATTATAAATAAAAGGAGTTGTTTAGTTACAGTACATTTTAGATATATGTTAGTTATACCTAACATTATTGCAGTGTTTAAATTTTGTAATGTATTGTAATGTTTTGTGTGTCTTTGTTTGTCTTTGCATTTTTGTTATATGAATAGATATGTAACGACTTAGTATTTTATGTAAATTGATCTAATTAGCCTACACGGTAAAAGGTAAAGCCTTACGGTATGGTTAGGTTAAGATTATAATTAGTTAAATATTAAGATTTAATTTTGTAATTAATGTGCATAAATATGTCACGGAACGGAATGGACTTGAGGTAGCGGGAAAACCAGCCACCCTTTGTCAGGGTTGGCTTTATATTCAGTACCCTTTTAGAGAAGGCAGAAGTCACCACTAGTGAGTGCTCGAGTAAGGAACATCCTTACGCTCCCGCGACCTCAAGTCAGTTTTCCGTTCCGTCGAAGAAGTGGACATTTGCTAGGAATGTCGTAATGCTTTGGGCGGAATTAAATAGTTCGATCCGAGACCGGAGTTATTATTTTGGAAAAGTGCCGTGGGGGTATGTGTGCTGCACCATCAGGAAGCCGTGCTTCCGCTTAGCCGAGTGCCAGGACCGAAAGTAAGTTTCAGCTGAAGTGTCAAAGTGAAAAGTGACCTTTAGGCTGAAACA